>VZUA01108440.1:1878-17394 GCA_013401035.1 Horornis vulcanius
TTTGTCCTGAAAGTGCTCTGTGTTAAATTCTGAGATCTTAGTTGCAGGAGATTTTATTACTGATAAATAAGCAATATCATTGACAAAAGTTTATTTTATGGTGATAGTTTTTACTATGGTATTTTAGCCTGGAACAGATATTGTCAGAGGCCATGCAACACTGATTTTGACTGAGCATTTACTAGACTTTACCTTATGCTAAGGTCATCTAGATTGAGTTGTTACCTTGGAATTAATTTTGTAAGACCTTACTTTTCCATTTCCTTATCATTGTATTTATTAAAAAAAAAAAAGCTACAAATTACAAAGGAAGATAAACAGATCAGAAAACAAAGGTAAAACACAAGTCACAGAGTGAGGAAATGTCTACCCACAAAGTCATGCAGGATCTTGAGCGAATTCCAGCTAGAAAATTGGGAATGTTCATGTAAGTAGCAAAACAACAAGAGAGGTTAGGAGCTTTCCACGTGAGATTAAAAAAACAGAAATCAAATATATTTGGGAAGATAAAGAATTCTACCTATTCCTACATTTTAGAAGATACTCATCTATGTGTAACTACTGAAGAATGGATTTCCTAAAGATGCTTCTTCCCCTCATTTCACAAGATGCTCACAAAGCCAGTCATTGATTCCAGGTGAAGGGCACAGAGAGCAGCTAAGAAAAACATTTTTCTTTGAAAGCTTCCCACTTTAAGCCTGGAAAGTGATTGTTAATGACCTCACAGTACTGCAGGCTCTCAGGGCTGCCTCATTTGCACACAGAGATGACAACAGAATACCTGGATGACAAATATTTATCCCCAATGCCACAAAAAGGGTTTCTGTGGAAACTGTGCAGACTTTGACTGGTCAAAGGCATCTGCCTCCTCTACTGGCATCTCTTGCAACAGTATGTGACTTCTGCTCCCTCAGAAATGGAGGCCCCAAGACCTTGCTCTGAAGTAAGAAAATAAAGTTATTTCATCTTTGAAATTTGTGACTTGGAACCTTCCAAAATGTTCTGGCCTACTCAGTGGATTACCACTGAAACACAGCTTCATCTTCACAATACTGAAGCACTTTGTCCCCAGCTGCAGGTAAAGAGCTGCTTTCTGTCTTGCTACAAAACCTGTCAAAAACCCACACAAATGCCAAGTGAGGAGAAATCTGGAGACTTATAGGACAAAGATGATAAAATCAAATCACTCTGAATCCATATGGTTGTTACGTAAAAAAAACCCCTCCTAAACTAAACAACTTGAAAAAATATTGTAAAAAGCTTTCAAGTGGTTGAAAGACACATTTAGAAAAAGTGTTTCAATTCAGCTGAGGCCACCTTCAGAGCACAGTGAAGAATCAGTCCTTCTCCTTTACACAACCAATAATAAAATAGTAATTTTGTGACAAAAAGATTTCATCAGAGCCAGATTAGCAGGGATTTTATTCAACTGACAAAGCAGAGGCCATAATGGATCTCATTTAGAAAGTTCTTAGGTCCAAAAGCCTCCATAACTTAAATTTCATCCTCAGGGCTCCTCTGCAAGCCTGGCATTTGCTGCAAACTCAAGCACTTCAAAGTCATGGAATAAAGATCTGCACACAAAATATTTATCCCAGCTGCTGAAGAGGTCCTCTGAAATCAGTGTCAGCACACAGTGCCACGAGTAAACAGAGGAGTTGGAAGAGGAAACAGCAGGAAAATTCTAGCTCCAACCAGAGAACCAAAAGGTATTTTACTGCTGCATACTGCAAAGGGAGACAGATAGCTACCAGGCAGACACTAAATACAACTTCACTCCAGTTTTCAAATACAATACCTGATGGGAAAAGTGTTATCTTAAAAGAACTAACATAACTACTTGTTTGCCTTTGCTAAGAAAATTATATCCAGGATTAAAAAAAAAAAAAAAAAAGGGTGCTAGGGCAGAAATGGAATTCTGCTAGTTCAGGACTTTATTTTGGGAGTCTTTTAAGTAACAATTTAAGAGTAATGAATTCCACAGTCACTGATATAATCTCCCTTCAAAAACAAAATATGCCCCTAATTTTGAAGTTCCTAGAAAAAGCATAATCCATTCTCTCTTCTGAAACTGTTTAGAACTAAAAACAGTTTCAAACTACAATAAGAAGAAAGTATTTTGTTCTTTAGAGGGCAGCAAACTAACAAACAGCAGTAGCCAGCCATAAGCTGAATATACCACCAAAGTACTGCCGTAGAGTTTTAGAGCATTTTTCCTGTAAAATGTCAGCCAAATTGATGGCTGGGGAGACACAAGGGCAGCTGCCAAACCTAAAAGCTATTTCCTCTGGTAGGGGGCCAGTGCCTCTGACAAGCACCAAATGGTGGGGAAAAATCCTGATGACACAGAACCACCCACCCCACGGTCACTTTGCACACATGCTCTGCAAGTAGGAAGGACATGAACTCCCAGCTTTCCAGAACCTCTTTTGGTACTTGGGCAGTGATGCAGGTGCTCACCATTTCTCTATCAACAGCAGAGAGGTCTACATCCTGTTTGGTTTATGTCATCAAAATTCTAAATTTGGGAAAAACTCCCTCATAAGCTTTCAGTAATAAACTGATGCAGCCCAGAAAAAAACCCTCCAAATATTAAGTTTCCCAGGTATTTTCTGGACCTGAAGCTGAGAAATAGAGCGCTGAAGCAAAAGTTTGCTGAGATAGCATGAAGCATAAGACAAAGTACAAAACAACAAATAATCCTTGTATCACTTAATACAATTCTTTCAGCCACCATTATCAGCATCAATTCAATTTCACAAGTTTTATGCTATAATAAGTAAATATTTTTATGTCATTAGAAAATTCTAATCTACATGCCAATAACCATTTTCATTTATCTATCATTAGAAGTAATATCAAAGCCTTTACATATCAGACTAGCTGCTGACAAAGGACTACTCTGAGGCCTGAGAATGCTACAAAGCTCCTTTTTAGCTTTGCTTCCTGTGGAAACAAAAGGTTATGACCTGGTCTTGCACAGCTGCCTCTCCTATACTGACTGTCAACCAGGTACATGATATGAATGTTTAGTTGCTTTTCACAAGATACTCCTTCAGAAAGCTCATGTCATCCCATGGGCATTCTCCTGATTCATTTACACAGTATGATCTCTCAAAGTACTCTTTCAAAATAGTTTTCACTGCCCTATCTGATCAACTCTTCAAGTTTAACAGTGGTGTATCTTGATTTCAGATGACATCACTGGCATAAAGTTCTGTAAGTTAACTGTATTGTACAGAAAAGCATTTTCTTTATCAATATCAAGTCTGATGGCCCATGGGATGGAACCGGGTAGGCATCAGACAAGAAAATCATCTAATTCTACTTTTTGTAGCAGGACTTGATATGAGCAGTTCCTTATCACTGCAAGCAACTTCCATTCTAAACCATTCACTCTACACACATAGTATTTCCCCAAGCCCTGCAATTACCCATCTCTTCTCTAAATCAGACAGCACTGAAAGAATCTGTGTCACATTTTCAGGCTTCTGTAATTGTCTCTTGTGGTGGGCGGGGTGTTGGTGAGCTATTTCTATACCCTTTTAAAGGGGGAATTACCAGAACTCTGAGCATTCACTACTGGCAGGTTTGGAAATACATTCCAAGATCCTTTCTGTTCTACAACAGCAAAGGACAGATTATTTGTTTCACTGTGCAGTGTGCAGAGGTAGCTTTTTTAAACAGACTAGTTCAATGCAAATAGCACTTTTGTCTCCTAAACGCTATAGAAACCCTAAACTATTTAATCCTCAAACAACCTGTTTGAAACAGGTTTTTAAACACAATTCTGTAAGAAAAGAAACCAGCAGCAGCACCACTGAAGAATACATATATTTGAGATTTTCTCTCCTTCAAAATAACCAAACAAAGCAAGCCACAACAGCCAGTGATAACTAGGCTTTCACAGAGAACATGTGGTCACTAAAGCCTAGCAAACAAGCTGCACAAAATAAGAGAAACCTTTAGAATATGCTTGCTTACTTTGCCAGGCAATGCTGTCCAGGCCACGTGCCATCTTCATTTTTCACTTCTATTAAAACAACCTGAAAGAGAGTCCAGGTAATAAAGGTAAGTGCAAGTCTGTTACACGTACTGCAAAAGCATTAGCAAATCCCATTGTCAATGTTTGCTCAAAGTACATAAAAGCAAGTGAAAAAAATAGACATCAGCAAAAGCACTATATGAAACAAACAAACAAACAAAAAAGAGAGAAAAAGTTATGCCCCTTACCTGACCCTGATAGAGCCCTGCATCTTGCACTGTGCTATCCAGCTTGCTGAGCTGCTCATAAGTGTTACTCATATACCTGTTCCATAGCCTGGTTTCCTTCTCAGCTGGGATACTAAATAGTTTTCTCATTTCTTTCTCAATGGTAGCTGTTCAGGAGAAAGAGAAAAACACCAAAATTCCTAAAACATGAGTGCTTTAGAAAAAACACTAAAACATTCATTCTGCAAGGAGGTACATCACTTAACCTTCAAGATCCTTCAAGCAGAAAGATTATGGAAGTTATAATTGCTCATATAGTTTGTCTAATATTAAGTCTGAAAGAATGAAAAATTTCTGTTTTCAGTCATGCATTTGCCTGTCAAGCCCTCAAACCAATAACACGCAGAACACTCTGAGAACTTTCTGCCCAAAGGCCAACTTCTCTTCATCTAAAAACACAGGTTCAAGTTTTCAGTTACTACTGTCAAGTTGCCCATAAAGATGCTGTGTTGGTTTTGCACAGCCTGGTCTTTAGTAGTGGGAGGCCACAGTGGTGGCTCCTGTGGGAGCTGCTGGAAGCTTCCACCATGTGTGGCAGAGAATCTCTGATGGCTCTGAAGATGGACATGCTGCTGGCCAAGGCTGGGCCATTAGAGAGGTTGGTAACACCTCTGTGATACCATATTTAAGAAGAAAATCAAAACAAAATCACTGGTTTTTGCTCCTAGCCAGAGAAGAGGAGGAGGTGAGAACATGTGAGGGAAACAACATGGAGACACCAAGGTCAGTGGCACAGGAGGGGGAGGAGGTGCTCCAGGCACCAGAGCTGAGATTCCTCTGCAGGCTGTGGTGAGACCATGGGGAAGCAGCTGTGCCCCTGCAGCCCCTGGGGATCCAGGGGGATGCAGAGATCCACCCACAGCCCCTGGGGGAAGTGCCCATGCTGGAGCAGGTGGATGCCTGGAGGAGGCTGTGATCCAGTGGGAGACCTGCTGGAGAGAGAGGGCCCTGCTTCCAGGCTGGAGCAGCCTGTCCTTGGAGGACTGCACCCCGTGGAAAGAGAGAACCTCATCACAGCAGTTCTGGAAGGACTGCTGCATGTGAGACTGGAACCACACTGGAGAAGTTCATGGAGAACTGTCAACCCTGGGAGGGCCCCCACAGGGGAAGGACTCCTCTCCCTGAGCAGCAGAAGAAAACCTCAGGTGATGAACTGACAAAACCCCCATGCCCCGTCTCCCTGTGCTGTCATGGGAAGGAGTGAGGGGTTGGGGGAAGAAAAGGTGTTTTTAAGGGCTTATTTTTACTTCTCATTATCCTCCTCTGACACTGTTAGTAATAAACTCACTTTATACCTCTAAGCTGAGCCTGTTTTGTCCTTGCAGTGTTTTCTCACAGTTCTTAACTCAACTTAGGAGCCCTTCATTAATTTTTTTCTCTCCTCTGCCCAGCTGTGGCAGGGGAGGGTGAATGAGAAGTTTTTGTGGGTGCCTAGCCTTTGGCCAGTGTCAAACCATGACGTGCTTTCTTCAGTTTAGTGATGTAGATACAGGACAGCTGACATTCAGCATTTTTACATGTGAAAAATACAGCAACGAGAGAGAGTTAAGTCAGATTTGCTCCAGTCTGGAGGTTCTGGAGGGCACAGATTATCTCTTGAGACAGCCTCAGAGCACAGCCTCACCTATCAGACAACTACTTACCAACAGTATCTGCCTTGCTGAAGTGGCAGCTGATGACATTGTCGGGATCGCTGCTCTCGCACAGCTTCAGCTCCAAGAGATAAACCTCAACCTTATAGTGCTTCACAAACAGCCCGTACTCCACCACCTGCACACAAGGAACAAAGCAACACAAAGCTGCAATACTGAGCAGACCTCTGACATACACAGTTCTAAATACTGTGAGTCTTTTGGAGTACTGAGAGCCAAGCCATAAACTGAACACTGATTCGCTCCTAGATTCAGTCACCAGCTTGTTTGGGAGGTTTTGTTTGGTTTTTAAAACAGGAAATCCCAGTGCTTTCCGTCCACAGTGCAAAGTTCCAGAGCTCCATCATCACAGTTGAACTGACAGTGACAGCTAACTCCTCATGAAAAATATTTGATAACACAAAGCATTCTAGAAGAAAATTACCTTTTGCCTCTAGTCTTTGGCTAAGTTTCATAAAAAGAAGGAAACCAGGCTAGAACACTGGAGCAAAATCTCTTCAATCAGAGGAGAGCAAACCAAAGCATTAAATATTTTTCTGCACAGTACACAGAATCTGCCTCATTACACTCTCTTAGCTAAAACAGAAAAGGACCTCTGAAGCTGTTTTGATGTCACTGCTTTATTTCAGAGTACTTTTCAAATCAATTTTGCATTTGAGAGAATATTCCAATAGGTACATTTACTCATGCCACTAACTTCCAGCATATTTTTAAATAAAGCTTCCCTAAACCTGGACACAATTCTTCACCTACAGATAATAAACACATTATGCCAGAAAGAAAAGCACATTTCACAGGCCAGTTATGAGACAACTGCAATGTAACAGGAGGGGTAAGAAAACAAAGAAAACCCCACACCTCAATTCTCTCCAGAATGCCTGGCAGCTACAAAGCCTCTGAAACTGAGACCATGTTTAATTGAAAAAGCTGGTATAATATTTAAAAGTAACAGTGAGAGGCATTTGGACAATGCCCTTTATTTGCTTTAACTTTCAGTCAGACCTGAATTGGTCAGGCAGTTGGACCAGAAGATTAAGTCCTTTCCAACTGAAATATTCCATTCTATTTGAGTGATACCAGACTTGGTATGATCTACACCTAACATTTTACAGAAAAAACTACCCAGCTTTGGAAAGAAACAAAGAATTAAGACCTAGACTTATAGTGACAATTCCACTAAATTATGCTCCCATCTTCTGAGGATTGTTGCTGTTACAAGGTGTATTAGATATGCAAGGTGCTTTAAAGGTAAATAAGTAACAAACACATTCAGAAAGATTTTCAGTACTTTGCTGTTACAACAGAAAATAAAGGTCCTTCTTTACACAGCTTCTTGACAGGCAGAGCAGACTTCTTTTTAAGAATGAAAAGAAACCAAGTCAAAAGTTTTCCACTTATTTTTCAGAATAAGCATCACTAAATGTTGACTTCTTGTTCTCCAGTACTCTGTAGTTAAAAACAAATAAGAGCCATATTCAGAAATGAAAAGAACTCTTTCCTGAGTTCCTGAGGGAAAAACGTTCCTCATCAGATCATTATGTCCATTAGGATGGAGGAATGGAGTCTCTAATCACCTGCAGATGTCTTTTAAACTGCATCTGAGCAGCTTCCTTGTTCTCTGCCAAAGTACAATTCAGGTCATGCCACTGGACAGCAATCTCAGCACAACGCAGCCACTGAGGAAGCACATTAATACACTTTCCAGTGGGACTCTATAGATGACTGCCCAAAAATATGGTTTGAGACTATCAAAAGAAACCTAAACCACAAATCTAGCCTAATCCTCCTGTACTTGGCTCTGATAATCAAACTCAGAGATGGAAGAAATATCTTTTAAAACCATAAAGATGCCTGAAAATTGCTTCCCATATCCTACTTTTATGGATATTTAAATGTATGAATTACAGTTGATCCATCTTTTGGAAAAGTCTTTAAGCATTCAAGGACCACAAGTTTAAGCGCTCGACTTTTACTGCTATCTGGGGAATACTGTAACCAGATCCTGCTCACATTCTACTCAGGTGCAGCAGTGCAGCTTCTGTGTCTCACTGACCCACTGTAAGAGGCTGTTACATCCCACAAACCTACTATTCTGCTGTATTTTAGTATCTTCTTAAATATAAAAACCCCCTTCAGTTCACAATCAAGTTCACAACAGAAACCAACCACTTCACAGCAATTCAAAACTATAGAAATTTACTCTTAACTAGACCCAGAATAACCTGGCACATTAAGTCTGTAAACCAGCACAAGCTCTGAGCTCTGCCTCCTTGGTCATTGCACCACTGAAAGCAGCATCAGATACCACAGCAAAAGAAGGCTCATGCAGTTAAGCACAAATGTTTCCCCAACAGCACCCAAATCTCTTGTCAACTTTCAAATTTTTCAGAAAAGGGAGTGTGCAATAACATGCCAGGTTTTGTGAAAGCAAGCAGCCAGTTCACGAAGGAAAGCTCCCTCACTTGGAGAGGCACTGATCAGTAACAGTACCAGTTCTCCCTCTCAGCACAGACTTGCAATTCCTCAAGATGTTACATGTTTCTCTAAAACCACATCTCCTTTACATGCTGTAATTATTTTCTCCTCTCCTACTTCTTGCTTCCATGCAAGTTCTGTCTACTCAGCTGAGTGAACCTAAGGCCACCTGGTGATCCTGGGTTCACTCAGCAGTCCTGAAGACATCCGAATTTCTTAATACATGCAATTTCTAGCCCACACCAAATGACAACATTCCAGTACCACTGATCAGCACATCTTGATCTTACTTCCCTTCTGGTGCTACACCTTCCTAGGTCTTGCACGCCTTGGAGTAACCCTTACTTACAAGGTAATGCTGCTTAAATGTAAGTGATGTTAATTCCATATATTATATCAACACTTGGTGTAGTGATTAGTCTTTTAATGAACTCCACAGACTGGCATTGCTCAATTTAGACAGTACAATAGCCTAAGACTAAAAAACCTTTTACCTATGCACATTAAAAAACAAAAACAAACCAAAAATAAAACAAAAATCACAAACAAAAACACTGTCAATTTCACCTTTCAGAACAGGTTAAATACTCAGAATGCATACATGACTGCATTTGTCAACCAAAAAGATGACTTACACGACAAAACTATATATCCATCTCTTTACAAAGATTTTAGAGTCTCACAATTTTGGAAAACAAGAATCACCTTAGAGATCAAAGGAAGCCCCTAATCCATTTGTACTAAATGACTCATTCTGTTCTGGAAGATACACAAGTTTGACCAACAACTAACACTTGTCCACAAAGTAGAAACTATTCCACACAATATAAAAGCACTGTTCTAGTCCAAAGAATAATAACCTGAACAAGATTCAGGGCCTTTGCCCCAAATAAACCATCAACTCAGAACCCCTGAACATTCAGGTATTTTGGCTGAAATACAGGCAAGTTGTTCTTTCAGACAAGGCAACAAGACATCACGTTATTATCTCCAAAGAGCTGCTGAGAATCTTGTCTTAGCTGACATCCGGCAAAATAAACTGTTTAAGTTTGATGGAGATCAAAAGATGACACCAGGAGGAGGAGAAGTTGCTTCAGCCGTACTTACTTTCCTCACAATAGGCTGCTGCCCGTCTATGCAGCCATACCACGCTACTAGCTTGTTCCAGGCTTCGGTGGGCACCAGCACGTAATCCAGCTCATCAATGAGGTGTTCTTTTAAACTCTGAGTTTCTGGATCTAAAAAGGGATAGATGGCAGAGAGCAGAACATCAAACAGCACCTTCTCTTCTCCAGACCCACAAACGTACTGACAGGACACCAAGAAACACCAGCACTGCCAAGGCAGCAGCGCCCGGCCAGTCCCCTCAGGTACAGGGCGGTGCGGCCGCGCGCCCTCTCTAACACTCGGCTTCGAAAGCGAAAGCGGCGCGGGGAAGTTCCCTGGCCGAGCCCGAGCCGCGGCCCCGCTGCCCGCAGCACTCACCGCCGAACAGGCCCGAGTTGTCGATGGGCCCCGGGAACAGGCCCATGTTGTCGACGGGGCCCGGGAAGAGGTTGGGATCGCCGGCGCCGAACATGTCCCAGCTGTCGAAGCCCACATACTTCTTCCACTGTTTGAACCACCGGCTCTCCACCAGGTACCTGCAACACACGGCACCGCCCGGCGCGGCCCCTCAGCGGCGGCAGGGCCCAGCCCAAAGGCCCCGCCGCCCGCAGGGGAGGGGGACGGGGAAGGAGGGGAGGCGCGGGTGTGCTCACCAGGACTCGCCGGGCCGGAGAGCCGTGGCCAGGAGCGGCCCCAACTCTGCCCGCTGCTCCGCCGGGTCCGGCCGGGCCCGTTCGCCGCCGGCCGCGGCCGCCGCCATGTCCGTGCGCGAGACCCGGCGCNGGGCCTCGCGCTATGGCGGCGGCCGCCATCTTGCGGTGGCACCGTGAGAGCGCGTGGGGCGGGGGGGCGGTGGGACACCTGCCGCGGTGAGCGTCCTTACGGGGGCTGCAGGAAGAGCCTGGGGAGCAGGAGCACTCCTCCCGCGGGGCTGCGCTGCGTCCCCGAGGGGGCTTCGTGGTCGAGAGGGCTCCTGGGGCGGCCTCTTTAAGTCCTCAGATAAAAACCCTTCTGCTGCCTTCGCCTCTGCAGCAGCGCCAGCCCGGCCTTCCCCAAACCTGCTCAGGGTGGCTGCTGCCAACTCACAGCTCTGGGCCCCAGACACCGTGTACTTCACTTTCGCACCAAGAATCTCCTCCCTAAATTACGGTGCAGTGAAGATCGAACCCAAGCAGAAAGTTTTAGTTCCTCATAGAGTTTATTTCTCTCTCTCTCAGGGCAGTCTCTGACATAACAGGTGGCAGAACCATTTGGTTGGACTGTGGTTTCAGTTTTAGGCGCTTCATTTTCTCACGTGGAGCACACTGGTGAGGGCACTGGTTAAGGGAATAAAAGGGATATGTGTGTGTGAGTGCTCAGGAGTTTGGGTATTGTCTCAGGAGAGAACTGCTTGAGGAGATTTAGGCATTGATCCCTCGAGCAGAGTGCCCTGTGCTATTCAGGGAACCTGTCCTTGAGAAGGGAGGGGTCTTAGGAAGAATTAAAAAAATCTGCCTTAAACGGATGCACCAAAGAAATCTCTTTACCTGATGTGAAAAAAAGGCAAGGGTGATGTGGGGTGCTGTGACTGCCTGTGCCAGGAGCATTCTGGCAGCACCATGGGCAGGTGGGTTCTGCCAGCCTGGTACTGCTGCAGCAACCAGGGTAACGTGATAAAAGCCTTTTATGTTCCTGACAGCAGAGCAAGTCCATTCAGTTAACACTGAAAGGAGCATTTTCTCCTTCCAGTAAGAGTTGAGTGTTGTTACTTCAGTTTTTCTCAGAGGGCAGGGCCCCTTCGGTGTCTAACACACCCTATTATGGCAAGGCTGGGTGTGTTTTTAAAATGAGTCAGCTATTCTGAGATAGTGCTTGTGTGACCTCACTCTGCTAATGAATTACTGACTCCTGTAGAAAGTGTGGTAAACAATGAAATGGTTTAATTGAGGGCTTTCTGATTCAGTGCAAGAAAATTACATTGTGACAGTTTCACTGTAGACAGAGGTGTCTGTGTTCTCCTGTCTCCTCAAGCATTTTCCTTTCAGCCATTGACTTCTGCCCCGATCTCCAGCTCATCCCAATGGGTGTGAAAGGGGCACAGACAGCAGCAAAGTCCCCTCAAGTACCAGAGGACTGGAGGCAGGTGTTCCCAGCCTGCCTTATGATGGCAATGATCAAACACAGTGACTGAAAGCTCCCGAGGAGAAAGGGAATATAAATAGCAGAAATAACCTTGTACAGGCTGAATAAGAAAGGTCTCAGACCCAGGCTAATGGCACTTCTGTTGAGTAGACATTTCTGAATACCATATCTCACCAGCCAGGATTTCAGCAGATAGCCCAGGATTTGGTGGGCAGAACACTAGGCAGTCAGGGAGAGGGAGAAAGCACCAGGAAGGATAATTTTTTTTGGAACTAGTAAAGAGTCCTGAGAGCTTCAAATATTTGAACTTGTTTAAGGATTTAAGAAGCTGGTGGCAACTATCAGCAACTAAAGGAGGGAGGAAATAAATCACTGGAAGGGGGGACAAGCAGGGGACAAACACTTTATTGGAAGGAGAGAATATATGAAACTTTGATATGCAAAAGAATATCAAAGAATATGAAAACAGCAACACTAACAGGGATTAAGTGTTTGCAATTAAAGTGTAGTGTAGGAGTGTATATGTGACAGACGGGAGATGTTGCAAGGACAACATCCTCAAGCCACAGAAGCAACCAATTGTGCTAAAGTAGTATTTATTTTAAGGTCTCCCTCTGAGTCAGTCTGTTTCTCTCTGGAATTACAGAAATAGAACTGGGTTGGTTTATAATCCCTGAGGAATTGCTGGAGATTCTTCATGCCTCCCCTCAGCGCAGAACTGCTGCCTGTGGTGAAATGTTCACCTCCTCTCATCACAACACCAGCCAAGGTTTGGGTGTGAGATCCTGTGTGGGGACCATGCTCCACTGTCCCTATCACTGCCAGAGAGCTCCAGCCAGTGCCCTCTCAGCCGCAGCCCACTGGACCCCAGAGCCAGCTGCTTCAGGGAATGCTGAAACAAGACTGCCAATAAAAAGGCTGGTAGCTTTCAGCCACGCTGCAGAGTTCCTGCTGGTGTGCTTACATTGGAATTGTTCATTTTCCTGCTAGCATGGCTCATTTTTGTCCTGGAATCACGTCACTGTACTGCTTCTGGCACGGCTGGAGCTGTTCTGGAGCTGTTGCTTTGTTTTTCTGCTAGCACAGCCCCAGTAGTCAGAAGGTAAATAAATCCCTTGGCCATAGGCACAGAATAATCACAGTGCAAGATGTCTTTCTGACCAGCAGGCTCAGCAAGAGACCCATTTTGGCATGCTGGAACTGCAGCAGGTGTAGGGGTCTGCTCCCTGTAGTTGTGGGCCTTGACCAGAGCCAGAGCCTAGTTAGGAACAGAGCAGGCCGCACTCAAACGACTCAAGTTTGGTGAGTCAGGAATGAGGAAGTGCCACAGCTCACTTGAGAAAGATTTTTCAGTGCCGAGTTTCTGCTGCTCATGATCCGGTGTACTCTCCACCCATTTCGACATCCTGTATTAATGACGGAAGTAGAACTAACTGAAAAAATAATCCCTTACACCATGCATCATCTGCTGCAAAGCTTAAATAGCTGCTGAAAACATCCTGTTTTTTTCTGTGAAGCTGCTCTGGGATTTAAGAAATAGCCCGGTGAGGATTGTGCAATCTGAGTTCAAAGCTCAATGACTCAGGGGTAGCAGCAAGCAGGGTGGTGCTGGTTGGAGGATTTACCCAGTCTCTCCTCAACCTTGAGGGGTCCTTGGATATAGGTACAATAACAAAGCAACTGTGAATTTGTGCAGTGAAAATCTACAAACAAGAAGAAAACCCTACCAAACCCTCAAATACTGAGTGAAAACAGTGCACTAATGCTTGAAAGCATTATCCATTCCCTTGGAGAGCCCAAGTTTCTAATCTGGGTTAGGACTCCTCGGTCCCATACCAAGTTTATACTCAGTGCTACAAGGCCTTGTTAGGAGTGGCTTATAATGAAAATGTGCTCACAGAGCAATTTAAGGAGTGAAAATTTTCCTGTAGAAGGAGTTGAGCTACTGGGCAGAAGGATAGCAGGTGAAATTTGGCACAGGCTCATGTGCCAAATTTGATTTCCCATGGGAAACCAATCATAATTTCAGCTGTTTAGCAGCAGCCTGTAAAACCAGGATTGCTGAGCAGGGCCAATATGTCAGAATTATTACTGAATCATAGAATGATTAAGATTGGGAAAGACCTCTAAGATCATTGAGTACAATTGTAGCAATATCTGATGAAGTCCTTCTCAGCTCCATGGTTGGGAGGAGTCAAAAAACAAGGAAGAAGTGAAAAGAAAAAGGAAATATTTCCTGGCACATCTACGTTTGGGAGTGTCATATACAATTCCTGTGCCCAAAGGGAAACAAGGACACTCTGAGGCAAGGCACAGTTGCCATAAGCCAAGTGGTTGAATGGGGTGGTATTGCACTGGGAACATGAACAAACTGGTTTGTCACATGATTCCCTGCATCGTGAGGTGCTGGGGATCCACAAAGGTGTTTCAGGTCTCATGGAGGACTGGGCAAGCATGTGAGGATCTGTGTTGGGCCACCACTGATGCAAAATGGGGTAGAGCCAGTGAAAGGGCAGTGGCTCTGGGACAACACGAGGGACAGTGGGTGCTGCTCCTGGTCTAGGTCCCCCCAGGCTGCAGGATCACTCATCTCCCTGCCCCAGCACTTATAGCCTATTGTGGCCTGTTGCTGGTAGCCACACTGGGAATTCATCAGCCAGTGTAAAATGACCCCCTGGCCATGTGCCAGTGTGTTCCCTCTGCAGGGCAGCCTTAAGGGAGGGCCAGTGAGCAGTGGGGCAAGGTCTGTCTGCTCCTTCCTGTCCTCCCACTCTGCCAGGCTTGTTACATGTGGGGCAGGACAAGGTACTGATTCACAGCTTGCAGAGCTCATGCCCTCGATTTAGCTCAGCCTGACTGCACGGCCATGCTCGAGTGCTCCAAGTCTGCCCCTGTGAGCATGGGCTGATGAAAAGGTAACAGACCTACCATGTTTAACCCAACTCGCCCAGATTGATCAAGCCACAGCCTTAAAATAAGTACACATTTTTTTAATCAGAGAATCACAGTAAATTTCTGAGACTCACAGCTGCTTGCACTGGCATAGTTTCCCAAACATTCCCGTGTAACTTTTGAAAACATCAAGCACACTTCAAGAATTTGGAAGATGCACTATCATAAGCAAAACCTACACAAGACATTGGAATTTCTGCCAGAGCAGCAGCTCCCTGCAAGAAAAACAGGCAGGTGCACAGCAAGGGGAAAGGGCAGACAACTTTCTAGGCAACCTTCTGCAGAAGCAACTCAATGTCGTCTTGGATCTTGATGGTTTCAAAACTCCGGCTGTAGCGTTTGAAGGGCACGCCGTCGGGGCCAATGAGGAACTTCTCGAAGTTCCAAGCGATGTCATTGCGGCAGACCGGGGACCAGATGATGTACTGCGGGTTGGTCATCAGCGAGGACGGGTCATCGTGCGGGAAGGGCAGCGCCTCTTTCAGGAAAGTGAAGAGCGGGTGTGCGTTCTTCCCGTTCACCTCGCACTTCTCGAACATTATGAAATTGGGCTTGTACCCCTTGCCAGGACGAACGTGCTCGAGCATGGGAAGGATCTCATCGTTGGTACAGTTTTCCTAAGGAAACAAAGGTAAACCCACCCCGAGCACGGCCCGTGAGAGCCCGGCCAAGGCGAGCGCCCCCTGCCCGCTCCCCGGGCCCGCCGCCCGCCCTACCTGGTGACCGAACTGGTTGCAGGGGAAGCCGAGGACCTGGAGCCCGCGGGGGCCATAGCGCTGCTGCAGCTCGTTGAGCTGCAGAAAGTCGCGCGTGGTCGTGCCTCAGAGCGACGCCACATTGACCACCAGCAGCACCTTGCCCCGCAGCGAGCCCAGCGACAGCGGCTCCGCCGCGCCCAGGGGCTTCGCCGCCAGCCCCGCCAGCCCCGCCAGACGCC
>VZUA01108441.1:0-15004 GCA_013401035.1 Horornis vulcanius
TTTTTTTTTTTAAGAACAAAGGGAGAAAGACTTATGACATTAGCCGTGACTCTGCAGACCAGTTCTTGGAGCAGATGCTCTGTGTGCTCTGTCTGGCATGGTTTTGTTTTTAAAGGTGCTAGCAGAGAGACAAAATACAGCTGTCACACAAAGCCTGCCTTGGGACAACATTACTAGTAAATCCCTAGATGTGAATTGTTCTTCAGAAATATCAATCAAGGCAATTTTATTTCCCTGTCTCTTTTTGCATGGGGAAGAGTGTGTGTTTCATCTGGCCTTCCCTTACTAAATTTGGTACTTCCCTGGTCATCTTCCCTGGCTGTTATTTTGCAAAGCCTGTTACCTCCCACCATTCCCAGAACATCTCAAAGATCTGGAAGAGCAACTGGATGGAAAAAAGATTTGTCATAGTGGACTTGCTGCATCAGAAGGCAAATTTCAGGCAGGCACAAGGCACTTAAGTACATTCAGTAAAAATGCTTGATTTTATTTTTTCTTTGTATTTCAATTCTTTTCTGTGCTCCATATATGAAATTGTCAAAGGTTTTTGTTATATTCTCCTGAATTCCTATTGCAAACCTTTATGTTAAGGAAAAAATAAAGTGGTGAACTTGGACAAAGCCAGATGCATTTGGATAGATGTGCTGGTCTGTGTAGTCTAAGTGTAAGTTTAATACATTACAGTTGTCCTTGCATGGATTTTATTATTATTAAATGTGGCTTCTCTCCAGAATAATTGCTCTGCTTCTCTGGTGGTTTAATTTTATTTGAAAAGAGCATTGTTTTTCCTTCAGGACAGTTATTTGCGTCAGGAGTTACACTGAGAAGCTGTAGCTGTACCTTTCCTACAGTCAGCCTCCAGGTAATCTACAGCTACAAAAGACATCAAGGACTCATCTGACAGCCTGTACTGGGAAAGTTGGACTCAGAAACTTTTTGAGAGCTTTTGCTATATTTATATCTTGCAAGAAGTCACTAGCAATTCTTGTCTGGGGAGATCTTTGCAGGAAGTTCCTTTTAACTGTGTCATGAAAAACCTTAGTAATACTTTCCTTTTTGAGAGCAGAGAAGCAGATAGGTGAGTTAAATCTCAATCAAATGTCTTGGTTCCACTGATGGCACAAATGTGGATTTAGAGATAAATTCAAATGTAGTTGTGGCTTCTTCCCTGTTTCCCAGACCCTAATAGGTGTATTCCTCCTCCCTCTGTCCGATGCTTTCACATTTTGGCAGCTGAGCTGCAGTAGCTCCCCGTGGCCTGCTGGAACAAGCTTTTCTGGAATACCTTCAGAGCAAGAGCTGTCTGGGGGGGTCTGAGCTGGTGCTTCATGAAGGGAGCACAGGGCGTTTCTGTTGCTGGTTGCCTTTCGGGCTCTCTTCAGCCATTCCCCAGAGCTGCTCTGCAGACATGAGAGAACAAATATGACATTTTTCAAAGGACCAGGCAGGAGTCATTGTGGATGTTATCTTTCACCCCCAACTAAATTGTGTCTGCATGCAGATCTCAGCATGGACCTCCCACAAGTGCCTCCTCCATCCTCAGTGTCCGTGCTCCCAGGGTGAAGCTGACAGTATGAATCACATCTTCACATCTTTTCACCTAGTCTGAGTTATTTAATAAAAAGATAAAATTATGGTTGCAAATTAGTCCACTGGATAACAGTTACCTTGTATGACAGAAGACAGGATTTGATCTGGCATGCACTTTGTGTATTTGAAATAATTTTTCCTAATCCTTTGATTAAAGCTTTTGACTCTCCAGCTATTCTGGTGAGATGGAAAAATACTGCAATACTGTTTTAATATTTCTAGCTGGATTTTGTGTGATATTCCTGTTCTTTTTTCTTCAAAGAGAGCAATGAAGAAGCAGAGGAAAAAGGAAAGGCCAACAGCTGTGTACAGTTGATATACTTGGAAATTAATCATTAATGTCTTGCAGGTGGGCAGCAAATGTGTTATGAAGTCTTCTGTATCTGCATGCAGGGTAGTGAACCAAAACTAAGTGAAGTGCATGGAAAAGATCCCTTCAAGCCTGAATCCTTGAAGAGCAAGTAGATGCCTTCAGGAACAGCTCAGCCTGTACACAGGGGGTTATTGAGGTTCTGCTGATGTGATGTTGTGGGTAGTTACTGCTACTCCAAATCCTTACTGTAGATTTATTCTGTATCAGAGTGGCTGGAAACGAAACATTTTTAAAATTTTACCTTTTTTTCCTGTTGTACGCCTTTTACTAGCATCTGGAAGAGAAACGCATCTTTGTAAATTACCTGTCAAAGGACTTAATCACTGGGTGGGGCAGATACACTGAATTAAAGAGGAGCAGTTCATTGCTTTAAGAAAGGTTTGCCATCTCTTGGAAAGATGAAGTGCTGTACCTGGTGCCGTGTGGCATGTTGCAAATCTTTCAGAAACAGCTCTCCCAGACAGGAGGAGCCATCCCACCTTTTTCATTTCCAGTGTTCTAACCACTGTGTTTTGCACAAATATTTTATACAGGTCATTTCAAAAGTCTTGCTTGTCATATGCCCATTATCAAGTGAAAATATGTTTCCCAGACAGGTAGCACAGATACTGCTGGCTCTATTTGCAGCTTGCCTTGCAGAAGATGTTATTCTCTGAAGGTAGCTTTAATTTTTGCCCTGGCTATTATGTACTTATAAAGAAACTGTTAACAAGGCCTCTGATTTTATGCCTCTCTGCAGCCTCTTCTGCTGCTTACCAGCATGACTTGGTAAGTATGACCATCTTCCTCTGTAGGAAGCTGTTTTGAACACATCACAGTCACACCTGTTTATATTGATAAATGTTTCTTTTGTGATGTGCTTTAACCATTTCCTGTAGCAGAATTGACTCTTTGAAGCTGTAAAATTAGGCTGTCTTCAGCTTCATTCCTGAGGTTTTTATGCTGAAGAAACTCAAGCTTGGGCTATTGTGTGCTTACAAGAGGGTGGCTGAAGGACTGCTCTCTCCCCACTGCTACTGCAGGCTGAGCACAGGCCATATGGAATGAAATAATGACATTAAGGCTGCACCTGAGACCTTTCTGATGCTGTGAGGGCAGTTTCTGTCTGAATGGTGTCAACTGCCTGATTCTTGGGTCTGTCCAGCTTGCAGTAAGCAGTGTGTTGTAGTGGTGGTACAATGGTAAAATCTTGGAGCACAGTATTTTAATAGAGCTGAGACACTCCTTTTCTACTGTAGGTGTCAACTTTAGGCTGTTTCTGAAAGGGAGCCAGGGTGGCCAGCTGTTGTCACAGATGCTGTTGCTGTAGTCTGAGTTAACCACTGAGTGAGGTAATTACAGTTGTTGATATTCAGGTTTCTGAATTGGACTAAGTGGGTATTGCATTCAAGAGGGAATGCTGAAATTGGAGACCTGGACTGAATAAACATCAAAGAGTCTCTAAATCTGCTAGAGAGGCTGCCATAATGAGTGCTTGTCCTCCCATACTCTGACAAAGGGTTTTCTGGTTTAGGAGAAGTGGCATTGTAGTGGAGGTGGAATGTCTTGGAGAGTAAATTGTCTGTCTCAGGGATGAGAATGCACAACCTGTGCTGCTGTGTGCTTACAAGAGGGAGTGTGCAGGGCTGCTCTCTCCTCTGCTACTACAGTCTGTGCTTACACAGAGAGGCTGGTGCAGGATGAGTGCTGGAGTATCAGGAGTGACAGGAGTTGTGGTCCCTGCCAGCTGACACTGACATGTGATGAATAAAGTCTCATTGAGAGATTGATAACATTAGAAAAATGATGTCACTGCACAGAGTTGTGCCAGATGTAGTCAGAATCCAAAAATACCTCTCCTGCCCTGATGAAAGGGAGTGGGAGAGGATGTGGTGAATGTAAAGGTTAGTTTGGTAGTAGTGGCAGCAGTTGCTAGGAACAGGTTGGTGTAAGGAATGTAACAGTGTGTGAAAGGAACAACCAGGGTTGCTGCAGGTGAGGGGCCAAGAGATGAGTTGATGGCCTCAGATCAGCAGCACTTCCTTCTGTGCTTCTGCTGTATACCACACTTGTGGCTGAAGTAAGAGTGTGTGTTGGCTTTTTAAAAATTATTCTGGATTGGAGATTTTAAATTCCTTTTCCATGTATTCTACCATAGGTGGATACACTGTGAATTTGATGAATACAACAGCATAGGTTAGTTTTTCAGACTGACTGAAGTGTTCTGATGAACCTCCTGTGTAGTCACCACGCCTGACACCTTTCAGTAAGAACAACGGGGCTCCAGTCTTAGAAGCACAGCAGAGCATATGGGGAACCAATTAATTCAGTAGATATTAATTAATAAACACATTTCCTCTGGGGAAAACCTTTTAGCACATCTACTGTTTGGCCCAAGATTGCTTGCATGCATGAATGGATAGCAAACATGCTTTCCTGAATTGTCACTTGTTATTTCTTGATGGGCTGGGGAGTGCCTCCTCCAGACTACTGCTGCCAGGCTTTGGGAGAACAGACTGCAGCTAATGCTCGAGCTGTCTGTCAGCCACCAGCATTCTCACACATCAGTGATGTCAGCACACGGTGCTTTCCAGCCCCAGCCTGTGATGCTGAGCTGAGCCCAGCCAGCTCCCGGCAGTCTGAGGTCTCTTTGTTTGGAGCTCCCTTCATCCGTGTGTGCATGTGGGATGATCAGCACTGATCTAGATACTGTGTGTCCCGAGGCACAGATGTACCCTTGCAGGGCAGAGCTGCTGTGGAGTGGGCAGGGCATTGCAGAGCCTTCCTCTTCAGTGCAGCAGCTGTTTGCATCCCTCTGTGGCCCTGCACTGGCTGAGCAGGGTAGGCTGGATACTTAATACAGGCTGCAGGGCAATTCACCTGACTTCCAAACCTCCACAAACTCGTGTTCCTGTAGAAATAAATCCGTTGTTCTGTCATCACATTCATATTGCTCTGAGGGTAAGAACACTTGTGCTGGAGCATGGTCTTTGATGATGAAGACTTTAACATCTCTCCACCTGCTCCTGATAATGAACTCTTGAAAAACTTTCTTAGGAGGAACAATATCCAAATGGTTTACAAAAGGTTTGTGCTGCTGACCATTTGAACTTGCTTGACTGCTCAAATTGTAAAATGTTGCATAATACTATAAGAAATTATTTTCACTCATGTTTTCTTCTGCTGTGGGGTTGCTACAGGTGTTAAGGTAATGTTCTTGAAGAAGCTCACTCAGTGATTTGTTTTGAAGTTGCCATTTTAATGGTGTAAAATTCCATTAGATTAGTTATAAATACTTGTATTGGTGTTTGCTTCTCTTCCTACTGAGTATGAAGACAGAAGCCTGTTATGGGAGTGCAAATCCCTATGATGGGAAACCACCTTCATTGCGAAGTATGGCAGTGCTTTAGAATGGACAGAGTGCTGAGGTGTGACCTTATCAGTAGAGGACTGGACCAGAAGTGCTTGTTAGTCTACTACCTTTATGGTTTATTAGGTTCTTAACATTACATGATATACTCTCCGTTAAAAATGGTTTTATTTCTTGTGGTACATGTGCAAGTGTGAAGTTGTGAGGAGGAGAAATTTTTTCATGAAAGTCCGTAAAGAATACAGAGCCTTCTCTGATCTCACTTCGTTTTAGAGAAGTTATGGGTATAAAATGCATGATGAAAAAAATTTATCAATTATATATTTAAAAAGTGAAATTTCTAAAGCATTTGAAATTTAAATATGCTACTTGAACTTTGTAGAAGAAATAGTCAAGTGGCCCTTAAATGCTCATTCACTGTGTGTATATATCACCTTTGAAAATGTTACCAATCTTTTTCAACCACGTGTAACCTTTCCTACTTGCCACTTGCAGCCTGTATCCTTAGCAGGGAGAAATACTAATCCCTGGTGAATGCAACTGAAATAGTAGGAGAAGTCAGCAGAAATCTTTCTACCCAGTGAGCTGGCGGGGCATGTTTGTAAGCCAGCAAACTGCAGTGCTTTGCAAAATATTACGGATCCAAAAGCACAATGAATTATGTCTACCAGATTCACAAAGCTAGGATTAAGAATAGCTGTAACGTCTGCTGCTGAGGGTATATAGAGCACATTATCTGTCTGTTTTCTGGGTTTCTAAACGCATTTTAGATGTGTATTAACAGCCTATTATAATATATTTGGTTGCTTTTGTTAAGTGAATGATATGGTTATCCTTTGGTTTCATGTCATTTTCCCAATGGAGCCATGCTCAATTTGAACTTCTTGGCAAAAAATAGTTTTCTTTGTTTTTTTCTGTGATCAGAGTTGCTGGTGATTCCTTGTTCAAGAGTCAGTTTAATTTCTGCATGTGTGAACTGATAAATGGTGGGAGGTTATAAATGCTGATATGTTTGGTCACTGTTGACATAGATAATTGAATTAAGTGTAGAATGAGGCTAGCATTCTGCCTGTGGGGTGTGAAGTGTTCATGGTGCTGGACACAATGTACTGTTCAGGATGGATATCTTTGTCTTCTACCCGGGTAGCTAGATGGGTACATTTGCTCTTCCTGACATGCTGTCATCCCTTGTAAGCAAGATGTATTAATTTGGCTCCATCTTTGTGGTGTGTTGTTCTTGTGCTTCTCTGGTATTTGTGGCTTGGGGCAGTGTTCTCCTCCCAGTCCTCAGCTCCTCTGCCAGAGCCATGAGCTGTTCTGCCTGGGGGCTGGAAGTGCTGGGGCTGGCACAGGAGCTTCTGGTGTGGGAGATGGGTTGTGATACATCTGGATCTGAGCTGGCCTCCCCTTTCTGTACTTCCCCAAATTAATTGCTCATATGCTGCTATGGGACAGTTCAGACCCATTCTGTTCATGCTGAACAGATTGAGAAGTATCCCCAAGTCACACACAGGACATTGTGCTGTTGCCTGAGAGTGTTCACTTGTGTCAAATCAAATACTGGGCTTGTGCTCAGGTTTCTTGTATTTTATAATCTCTTCCCTGTCAGTACAAGATACACATCTAATAAGAGCTTAGCAACAAAAACACAGTCTAGGCAAACCACATAAAAAGCCAAAGAATGACATTATGGTGTTTGGAAAGCCTTAATAAAGAATCTTAATATACTGCCCTGTGTGGAGGGAGCTACTGTTGGCCAAAAGATTTATACGGTGAACGAAAGCAGTGTTAACAGGATGGAATTAAAAACTGAAATATTTCTTTCATACTCCCCCCCTCCTCTTTTCCTGACACTTTTTTTTCATGTGAAAGCCACTGATTTGGCTTCCACATGACACTCTTCTCATTTATGGGTTCTGTCTCCTCTCATTTTTATCTGTCCTCCCCTTTCCCTGACGTGCTTTATTGTTTGATTGTGCTCTCCCTGGATAGACTCATGCATTTTGTAATGCTTTTCTCCTCTGCTCATCTTTCTCTGGTGTCCTTCAGGCTCCAGCATTGCTTTTGCAACTGTTTGCCAAATTTACCCTCTTCCATGCATATTTTTATTTGTTCCTAGACGTTGTACTCCTGATTTAGCAAGTTGAGATGCAGAACATTACGGATTTCTGTGAGATGAACTTACTTGTTAACAATTGGTTAATGTAATTGAATGATGGGTTAGTCCAGGTCAGCAAACCTGACTTGTGGGTTTAGCAGCACCTTTTTGGAGATGTTTTTGCTGCTAGAGACTCTGGGAAGGAATTGAAAGACACTGGCTTTCTCTTGGGAAAAAAATAAACCCACAAGCTGAAAACCAAAGTAGGATGAACCCTGCTAATGTGTGTTTCTGAGAATATTCCCAGTGCTGTGCTCAGGGTGAGCCTGGGAGGCAGGAACAGTGTTTATGGCAGGGTGTTCATAGTGGGTGGCGGACTCACTGCTGCTAATTTTGTAGTGATTGAATCTGTCTTGCTGTTTAAAAAAGGTGGGTGGGATGACTATTTATCTTTGATTCCTTGTGAAGCGTTGGGAGAAAAATAAAAACAGCTTAATTTGAACTCTGGGAAAGACAGCTGTGTGTACAGATGATCCCAGGACAGCTAATGCTTTATGGAAGACTTGGGTTTATTTCTGTCAAAATTCTAGTAGTGGAGGTGGGTCATAGGAAGGCCTATAAGATACAGAAGTCAAGACTGGGTAGCTGGGTGCTGCATATTCTGCCAGAAGAGGTGAACATGACATGCCCTGTGCAGGACTGATTTACAAAAGGAGTCCAACACAGGAGGATCATTTGTGCGAAAGGGAGGCAGTCACTGCTGCCAGTGTGCATGTAGGGATTTAGGCACTTAGGTTCTGGCCAGGATGTGAGCAAGCTGCCTAGGAGTTTACTAGCACACAATACCCTATTTGCTGCCTCAGCTTGGCAAGGTTTCTCTGGAAAAATTAAAGATTTTGTTTCCTGGCATAAAACCACAGCAAGGAGTGGGAGGGAAGTGCAGCTGTCCTGTCCTTAGGTTCAAGCAGCTTGTCTTACCAACTGCAGAGAAGTGCAGCCTTCGGAGTATGAGTTTAGTTTTCTGACTGATGGTTGTTAATAGCAAGTCCTTAGTTTGATCCTGATCTCTTGTTTTTATCTCTGCGAGTTTGAGAAATGGCTCTCTCAAAAGCCCTCCAAGAAACCTGTTTAAAAGTGATTTAGACTGCTGATTCTTGGGCTGTGTCTTCTCTTAGTCTTCATAATATTTGAATTCAGTTGTGAAGTCCCAAATAAAAGCATATCAGAAATAATAATAGAAAGGGTAGTATGTAAATCATTGAGTGCTTGGCAAATGTGATAGGATTTTAAAATTCCTGTGTGTTAATGTAGAAGAGCTGACGGTATACACGGTGCCAGGAGGAGTGAGTGGTCATAGAAAGATGCCTATTTCCAGCAAGTATGTGGAACCATTAGCCAGAGCTGATGACAAATGGAAAAAGCCAAACACGTTTAACTAAGAAATTGAGAGCTATTTCACTTTGCTGGTGAAGGTATTTACCTCTGGGCAAGTGACTTCCACCTTAGCTTAAATGACTTTTTCCTTTTTGAGATTCATGCTGGTCATGCAGTAATTGCAGTCCTTGCTGAATGGCCTGACTGTCGATATTGAGCACTCTTACTATAAACTGAATGGAGCCAGTGGTTTCCCATTAATTTTCCAGGTGACAGTGCCTGGATAAATGATGCTCATCTCTTCTCTTTTCTCCTTCAGTTGCTGGTTCCTGCTATCCCACAGCTATTTCAGTTATGCTGGCACTACAGGTTTTTGGGAGCTCTGCTGTAGACAGCAAAGGCTGGGGAATGGGACAGACAGTCCTTCCTGGGCCTTGGTGGTTTCTCAGTTGACAAAATGCTCTGGTTTGCAATTTTGCCTTACTTGAAGTACTGCTTGACAGCTGGGAAGGGGCTCACTGGTGGGAGGAGAGGGAACTCCTTAGGCCAAAAGATGAACAGGCATCTTTAGCCCCTTCTCTGGCAGGCAAAAATCTCTTTATTGCATTAAAGTGTAGTTTGCTGAGGGGGGCGGGGATGGGGAATTCCTTCACAAACTTTAAATAATTTATTCTTAGCCTGAAAAATCTCCACAGTGTTTTAGCAGTCAAGCGAGAGCAGTTGTGTGCATGTATATGAGCACCTCTTCATTATCAGGTTTATGAGTTAATAGAAATGTGTTTCTTAAAAATAATTAGGTCCAACCTGTTAAGCAGCAAAATTTTACCATGTGTTTCTTCTTTACTTGCACAATTCACACTCATTGTCTTAAAATTAAATGTGTGTGTATTTTGTCAGTCTTCATCACACACTGGCACTGGTTAAACCTTTCTCTCTGAAGGGCTCTCCATCAGCTTTCCATTATACCTTTAGGCACTTGACTTGTAATCAAATCACTCCTTGACCTTCTTCTGAGGTTAATAGCTCAGACCTTAGGCACGGAGGAGACCTCTGATCCTGTTCTCTGGCTGTTCTGATAGCTGTGCTCTGAGCCCACTGCAGTGTATCCACATCCTTCCACAGCTGTGGATATGAGAACTGAACAGGTTCTTACTCAGCATTTTCCTCCATATCCAAGTGCTCACTTTCATCTTTTGTTTTTCCTTTTTTTCTTTTTTTTTCTTTCCATACTGTTTATTGCTAGTTTAGCACGAGCCTAGGGGACTTGCTCTCTTAACAGTGTGTGAGGGCTGGCCCTCTACAAGTAGGGGTTATAAGGTCAGTCTTAGGGAATAAACAGAAAACGTGTGAAATAAACAGATTACCAGACAAAAAGCCATCGATGAATTCTCTAGGGTAGTTGAAATAGCACAGTAACTGCCTTGCACTTGGGAAAATTCTTTCTGCTGGAATCTGTTCCATTTGGAAGATTTACAGCAGTTGGAGCAGCCTTTGGCTTTGTTGACTTGTTTGTGTCTTTTGGTGTTCCAATGGACTTGTATCTATGCAGAGACCTCCTGCCCCGTTCCTTTCCTGCTGTCCCTTTTCTGCTCTCTGGGGTGGCACAGCAGCGAGAGCCAGGCTGTGTCAGAGGCTGTTCACACGTTCCTGCTGTGCTTTGTTCAGCCCATGGCTTTCTGTGCCGGGCTGGAACGGGTGAGATGCAGAGGGAAGAAGCAGTGTGTGATGTAACAGGGTCATCTCCTGGGGAGCTGTTTGGACTGACACAGTCCTCCTCCCTCACTGCCAGGCAGGCCTGCTCTGGGGTGTGATACTGGGAGACACTGGCAGGCACAGGCCTTGTGAGACGGGTGATTGGATTTATTGTCAATTGCTTTGTATTCCCTAGAATGAGAAATCATTTATTTTAAGGAACAGCTTTCTTGGAATGCAAGCTTAAAAAAATCATCAGTGGTCTGTTTGTTCTGTTTCCCTCAGGATTAGAAAAGCTTTTGTTGTTGTTTTTTGGATTTTTTTGCTTTTTGCGTTCTGTGTTTTTCCCACAAAAAGCATTTTTGTTGCGTAGTTCAGATCTACCAGCAAGATTGTGGGTGGGTGAGGAGATGAGTTAAATTTAACACTGATCTGATATGGCTCCTAGGACACTCAAATAATGCTCCAGCCTTGGTCGTAATTCAAAGAATGCAGAGATGGTTTACATCTGCCTTGAAGTTAAAAGCAATTCTCTAAGGTAGTTCTGTAGCAGTGCAAGTAGGCGTGTGTGTGTTAGCCTAGAACTGGCTGTGTCTGGCAGGCTTTGGTTTAACTCATTAATGATGTGTGAAGGTGGCTGGGGTAGAGTCTGGGACACACAGACACACAGGAGCTTTCTCCTCTCACCTGCCAAACTGACGGTTGTTTTTTTTGTTTTAGATGAAGGACCTAGCTTGTACTTCTGACTCCCATGTGCATGTAAGTTTGTGGATTTGATACCTAGCAATAAATGCATCCATTTAGTTTGTGATCCAAACTCTGTGAGGCCTAGAAGAAATGAAATCTGAAGGCTTGTCTTGCAGAAAGGAATGTAAAATTACTCATCCCACACCACTCTTAATGCCAGTGCTGTAGAGGCAGCAGGTGGAGATGAAGGAAGAAACTTGGTGGAAAATTATAATCCATGATATAACCTCATCCCACTAAAAATCTCCCTAATTTAGCCTTGGTTAGTTCATCTCAAAGACTCCGGAGAGGAAGCAAATCAGACCTGTTTTGGGTTTGGTCAAAGATTAGGCATGCAGATTTATATTGTATTTGTCTTTGGGAGGTAGTTTGGCAAATTGCAGTGGACTCTCTGTACAAGTCTTGGTAAGAAACAGTCATTTCCTGCTCAGTTTCCTACTGGGCAGGCTGTCCAGATAAACACTGGCCATGCTGTCGACAGTTAAGGGAAGGAGAGCTCTGTGTGCCAGGTCCTCTTTCTTTTTTTGGAATTTTTTTTGTTTGGTGTGTTGTTTTGGGTTTTTTGTTGGTTTTGGGTGTTTGTTTGTCCTGTATTATTTTCATATGACAGATAATGGCTTATGCTTNGCCAGGTCCTCTTTCTTTTTTTGGAATTTTTTTTGTTTGGTGTGTTGTTTTGGGTTTTTTGTTGGTTTTGGGTGTTTGTTTGTCCTGTATTATTTTCATATGACAGATAATGGCTTATGCTTCAATTTTACTTTTTGATCTTGCTGAACTCCTGGGAGAAAAAGGGCTCGTGACAAAGGGACTGAGTGATTTGTGATACCCTTGTCCTATTCTGGGTTCTACACAGGATACTTACACTGTGGCTTTGGGGCCTGGATTCATACCCCAGCCTTAATGCTGTCTTGAAGCACTTGATAAAATTTTTCAACGGGATCAATGGCAAGAGCTGGATATGTCCAAAGAAGTAATTTAGTCTGTGCAAGATATGTTCTCTGAGACTCCTACTCTTCAACAAACAAGAAAGAATGAAGTTATCCTGCAGTTAGATACCTTCCTAAGCTGCCTAAAGTTAGATAGTGTGAATTTGAACCTATTACTCATCCATTTCCCCATCTGGAAGTTGCATATCCTCAGACTTTGTTCCCAGGAGCTGTTGAGGTGAGCAGACAGCTCTGTCACATTGCAGCACTGTTGCCATTTGCAGTGCACAGCTGCTAGTGATGGTTTTGTTGAGAAAATCAAAGGGCATGTGTGGCTTCCTGAGCGTTGCCTTAATGTAGTGGCACTGATTAACATGTAAGTTTTAAGTATATATCACCACATCTGTTGAAGTTGACTGAGATGTAATATCTTGACATCCTTGGTTAACACCCAGTCAATCTGAAAAGCAGGGCAAGGCAATAGAGAGCCCTGAGAGACACCTTGTCAGAATGACAAATTGCCCTTTCTGATTCAGAGGACCAGCTTGCATGGCAGAGCTAAACAGCTCCTGGAGAAAGGGGAGGAGAGCATGGGAAAAATACCCTATTTGTTTAGGCCTTCCCATGTATTTTTTTGTTTGTTGCTCGGAGTCGAAGCTCTTTGTTTTCCTTCATCTGAAACAACAGTAGGTTGAGAGGAGCAAAGCCCCTGGGATTCTGCCTCTCCCACTTCTCGTTCTTATAAACTGTTTACAATCTCCTTGAGTTTCCTAGCTTTGTATGGAAAAGTTCAGTGGGTCAGCTTTCCCTTTAGCTTCATCCATCATTCCAGTCAATTAGAAATAGTTGAGGGCCAATTGCCCGGTCTTCCATTAACTGAGACACTTCAGATTGTTTAAAATAGCATAAAAGCCCTCTTTGTTGACCGTTGGGCAGGCACTGGATTTCCCCGTTGATGGGCAGCTACCGCGTGGCTGAACAGAACCCCACTGTGTCTTGCTGTACTTGAGGGATGAATATTGCTACTCCAGGCCTTGTCTGGGGTTTGATTCCTTCTCCTTCACCTCCGCCTCTTGCTCTCCCTGAAAGGTGTGATGCCTTCAAAGGGTGAATTACCATGCCTGCTTCCAAAGATCTTGCTCTTCTTTGTGGCTTTTCAGAACTCCTGTAGTTAAGGGTTTTCTCCAGTTGCTGAAATGTTCCTTTTAACCTTGGTGCTTTAAAAGCTCTTGGCATTATTTGTTCGTTTCTTGTCGTGTGTGTTTCTGAAGGACAAAAAAAGTGTGTAAGTGTTCAGGAAACAGTTAGTGCATTGTGGTGTGGGGCTGAGTTCATTCTGGTACTCTGTGCCAGGACAGCCTGCTTTCATTTGGGGCTAACATTTCCCTTCTCTTTTGAACTGACCAGCCTTAGGGTACAGCTTGTCAGAGCTCTAGCAGAGCTTGAAGCTTTCTCATAGGTTGATGTGTTTGGTTTCACATTGAAGTGCAATGGATCCATTGTACACATACATACACATATAGATATATATTTACATATATAAACCCCACATTTTATTTCACATGAGAAAACAAAAAGGTAGGTTTACTAAATGGAGGTTAGTTTATCTGTAGCAAAGCAGTTATTTACGTATTTCCATATTGAAGTCATTGTATTGCAGTCTCTCCCTCCAGCATCATGTGCTGCCTGCATTTCAGTCCAGGCTGGGCCATGTGCTTTTTGTTGTTCTAGAGCCATGTTGCTTGAATGTGCCATCATTTGATCCCAGTTTTGGGACAAGGTTTCCCCAGTCATGGAGGATTTGGGTAGGTCTGGCTGCATACCTTTGCTTTGGTGCTGAAGACTTGGACCTTGCTGTGTTTTTTGAACTGCGAGAAGCAGCCTGTGGCAGTCCTTGAACTTAAGGTCTCTGTGTGCTTGCAAAAGTGTGCAAGCACTGCTGTATATGAGGACTCACCTGATCTTGAAGAACAGACTAAAAAGAGTGGGACAGTCTCCTGTACTGCTGCCCCTCAGGTTGCACAGGCTCAGTGATGGGCACGAGCTGCTCAGCTTGGAGTCCGGCTTTTGCACTGCTGGGATGCATGGGAAGCTCTCAGGATAAAACAGGGCAGAGAGCAGAGCAAAGGCTATGGTGGAAGAAGGGTGCTCTGACAAGGCAGGAGGATGTGATAACCAGATTTGAGTCTTGAGCTGCTGGGGAGTTGGATCTTGTACTAGAAAAATTCTCCCTCAAATATACCAAGTTCAGCAAATTCTGTGAGTGGTGTCCTTCCTCTCTGATGTCCCAGTCTGATGCAGATCTCGGTACAGATTTTTTTCAGCAGATTTTTTTCCTGCAGACTTGCCTTTTGTGTCTTTCTCCACTTGCCTTCAGCAAATAAAAGCTTGAGGACATGACTGAGCTGGAAGTGCAGACCTGAGTGGGAAGGAGACCATTGGGGCAGAACATCAGCCTGAGACTTGATTCTGACAAAGCCAGTGTTTGCTTCCTTTACAGTTAGAAATAATCTCATGCTTTGCAGAGATTGAAATTTTAACAAGTAATTTAGAGAGTAGTAGAGGAGAGAGAATCCACATTTAATTCAATTAGCATTGTTGTCCAATGCTGTTAATTATGTCCAGACTTGTAATATCACAGGAGCTGATACACTTGAGCTTTGTCTGTGCTAGGGTTGACTGAGGACAGGAATGTCCACTGATGTAGAATCCAGCCTTTGTGCTTTGCAAAAACCCTCAAATTTGGTATCTGACAGTAGCCTGGAGTAAGGAGTAGCTGGAATAGCCTGCACGGCAGTTTGCAGAACAAAGGAGATCTTGGGGAGAATGAAGATTCGATGTACATGATTTCAGTG
>VZUA01108469.1:0-10848 GCA_013401035.1 Horornis vulcanius
ATTTATTATTTAAAAATAGATATATATTTAGCCTGAGTTCTACTATCTAGCTGCCACTACAAGTTACTTATAGAAATTTTAGTTTTGAAATTAATAAAGTTGATGTCCTGCAAAGTACAGGATGGTTGGTACTTCAACCTGTTTATTCTGTAGTCACTCCCACTGGAAGACAATGTGGCATTTAGTGCACAATGGGATCAGAGGGCTCAAGAGGGAAGAATATCTCCCTCAGGTGTTTGGAGCATAAATGTGCTTCACAGTGTGTTTACATGGCAACAACTGATGTCAACAAGCGGGATGCCCCTTCTTTGCTAGCACAATGTCTCAGAAAAAGGAGATACACAGTCTTTACTGGGTATCCTTTAGCTATATTTAGCTGTTCATTTCACTAAGAAGAAAGTAATGAAAATGAATCAACAAGGAGTGTACTGGGAATAAGACAAAGCAGAACTTTGCAGAGCATATATATGTGCAATATTGATGTATCATGATGTATCATANTAGCTGCAGGAATTCCACTCTCCCAGAGGCAAAAAACTGTTAGACCCTGAAAGAAACAAGAATGTACAGGTTAAAAACTTATTTTAATGCAGGATGGCTCTGTGATGCTATGGCATGCATGAAAATGGGTAGAGGGGAATCATTCTTCATGCTCTGGGTGAAATATGAAGACAGGAAACATGGATTTGAATTATATCAGGCCAGACAAGCTGTGTGCAGAAAGTCACTAAACAAATTTGCATCTAGCCCTAAGCTTGAGTAAATCTATTTGTTGCTATTTTTAGATTTAAATGTTGCTTGTTACTGTTTCTCCCTCCAATCTTCCTCCCCCCAAACACAATCTAGCCCTTCTGTCCATTAACAGACAGCTGGTGTGACGCAGAGTTTTAAATCTCATGGGTTTGTGCCAGATCCTTTTCTGACTCCTGGGTTACAATCTAAAACACTTGGATTACTATTGAACAAGCCTAAACACTGGAAGAAAAGAATTTTACCCAGAGATGCAGTGTTCCCTTTCCAAAAGAAGGTTCACTTCCCCATCCCCACCTCCAAACTTTCCCCTTCTTCGGCACTACGGTAGACTTTGAAAATTATTCAAGCCTTTAAGCAACACTATTTTGTGTAGCAGCGCAGGACTGCTGCTGTCCTGATAATGCTTCTTCACTAGCAGGCCAGTTATTAAATGTCACTCTTAGGAAAATGCAACTTTTAAACCTCTCATGGAGAACCAATGCTCTTTTTCTAGGCTTCCTAGAACTCCATGTGTCTTCAGGAGCAGAGATATTACAGAGGAAAGTTTCTGGGATAGCCAGTGAAAATGTGTTTGCAAAATGTTTCACAGAGGCTCTTATCTTCAAAACTGAGGGTTGCAGCAGGGTTCATCATCTTTTGCAGGATGTCTGCTGCTCTGTTCACACCATTTTCGTATTGCAACAACACTGTTTTCTGCAGAGAGTAAAGAAGGTTGCCCATCTTTTGTTCCTCCCCTCCCTAAGCATGAATGACACAGATGTGATGGCACACAGCTGGCTCCACTGAATTAGACATGAGGGTAAAGGGAAAGAAGTGAGGAAAGTGAAGAGAGAGAGGTGTCAGTACTGCCATCTGCAAGCTCAAAAACACTGTCCTATAGTTTAAACATGGGAACATCTTGCCACACAGCAGGAAACATTGGGAGAGAAAACTGGGATGGGCCGGTGAGTAATGGGAACTGGTGCTGAGCATGTACACAGAGAATGTAGGATTTTCATTTCTTAAGACCCTACTCCATCCTGATACCAGCTGTCTCACAAGTATCTAGACGGCACAGAAACTATGGGGGAAGAAGTGGGATATGTCTTCAGAAGCCTCAGATATAAAGATGTATTTAAATAAATAAGCCCTGTCCTTTCCACATACCAGGTGCCATGGTTGAGACAGCAAATCTAGCTCTTAAAACTTTGGCTGCTTTAAGGGAGGAGTCAAGTTCTCAGCCTCTGGCCCAGAAGATGAGCAGATATGCCTTCATAAGGTAAATAAATGGGTTATTCAAACTGAAATTTGACATTTCATAGAATGTGAGGCTAGGTGGGATCATTATGATAATTTACTTCAAGTTATTGAGCAAATTTACATAACTGAAGAATTTCATTCTTTTCCATTTGCAAGATATTTACTGCAGTAGAGCTAATTANTTACCTCTACACAATATACTCAAACTGCATCCAAATCTATAGGCTCTCTGCACCTATAAAACTAGAGTAATGAAAGAAAGGAAAAATAACTGCCCAGACAGTGTTAATGGAAACACATGGAAGGAAGAATTTTAACAGATAGTACAACAGGTACCAAATAAATTCCCCCTTCCTCTAATGAAACAAAGCAATGGTCTCCTTAAGAAGAGATCCTCATTCTTCTGAACAAAGACATGCTCAGAAGGTAACACAGAAGCAGTATTTTGTGCAGCAGTTGCAACCAGCAGTTTTCTTGCAGAAACTGGGCTTTACTTCAAATCTAAGGGAAAAACATCTAATTCCATTAAAATCTGAGAGATGGAAAAAAACACTACAGAGGAGTCATATTTTCAAATGCCTTTAAAAGCAGTCCTTGTCCCTATGATTTTCAGCAGAACTCAAACTCCTAAATTACTTGCATATATGTTGTGCTGTGAACTATTTCAATCTGGATGTAAATAAATCTAACAGTCTGGAAGTAAATAAATCTAACAACTGTTTACATGTAGGAATCGGAAGAACTCACAGGGCTATTTCTTTTCCTATTATCAATTTTTTCTTAATTTCTTTTTTTAAAATGCTCTATCTGGTTGTCCTCTCCAACCTTTTTATAAGTCAGTATGCTCTTTTGTAGATGTCTCCCAATTCTCCCTTCCCAGTCTCCTGCTCCCTCTCCTTTTACTTTTCAAGCAAGTCTGAAAAAGGGGAGTTCTTCCATGTGGCCGCAGCTGTCCCTGCTCCATCAATATGTGTAGAGACACGTATCTAAATTGTGTATTCAGACTCATTGCTTTACAGACACCAGTAACTGCTTATTACTAGTGAATCCCCAAAAACCAATTGCTCCACAAGAGGCATGGGAGGAAGTGTGATCTGACCATCATTTACAGCAACCATCTGAACTGCTCAGCCTTGTAAGCATGCTCTACTTCTGTTCCTTGGCGCTGCCTGCCACAGCTGTAGCTCAAGGGCACTGTATAACCTTAGCTGTTAAAAATTGCATAGATCTTACATCCAATTGTGCTAATCTTGGTGTTGAAATGAACTTTGTACCAAGCCAGGATTCATGCTACGGATGGATGTTGTGAAATTTTCTGTCTTGGCTAGGAGTTTTGTGCATGAACAGTATCTATCTCTATAAGTATAAGAAATCACTCCTAAAGTGATGACACACCTATTGCCATATGACCCCAATTACACAAATAGCCAATCAGGAAGTTTGTAGATACATTGTTGTAGTACAACATAGGAAAAAAAGAGCAAAATTGTCAGTTCTCAACTTTCAATATTTTCCCCAGACAGTCATATATTTCTAATAATACAGAGAATATAATAATATAAAGAATCATATACTTCTAATGGTACCTTTGCCCAGCAACATCTTATTCACAAATCTTTCCTCAAAGTTTATTAAGAGTAAATTAATGAAGTTTTTTTCTAATATGTGATTAAATCTAAATTGATACCTAATAGGTCACATGTAAAAGACAACACTTATTTCTAGATCTCTGGTTTGAGTTATGCAAAGATTTTTCCACAGATGATTTACTACCCGTTGAGACAACTTACCATGCTCTCCTAAACCTGAGAAAACACTATTAGTCCTCTGCCTAGATTATCTTATTAAGTACAGCAGAGAACTATTACATTGTGATTATGTATATATCAAGTAAAAACTTTTCAGTACTCTTACTGTATTAGTAATTTAGTTGGTTCTTAAACACTAAAAGCAAAAGAAACTTGTACGTGGCCTAACAACCACTACGTCACACTGCTGTGCTTATAAAGCAACTATGTTGTCCTGACTAAACCACATTTTGGAGCAATACAAAACAGACAGGAGAAGCAAACCTTTCCACTCCACTCCATAGACAAATTCAATACCTTGTCTGCCTTTTACAGCAACATATGACTCATGTTGCAACAGACATCTGACATCAGCCTCACAGAAGTCTGTCTTTCTCCACTGTCCAAAAGACCTCCCTTTACCTTGAAAATACACTTTCCATGCCCAAATTCTCAGATGCCAGCCACCCTGCAAATCAGAACAATACCACAAACATGGCAAAAAAAAGCCATCACCAGACTTGCTTCAGCAGAAACTTAAGGGCATCTGAAAAGACCTTCAACTCAACTGCTACTTCCCAGCCTTTGAGTTTCTATTCCCTTCAAACCAAGGAGGCTTAGAAGGGGTGAAAATTCAAAGAGCCCCCTCCCCTGCCCCCTAGAATAAAAAGGTGATGAATATTGTTTTGTCCACAGTCTTTGTGAATAAACACACCAGCTGGCACTGGGGAAGGGAAGAGGAGAGGAAAGTACCAGATCTACCACAGGTGAAGTCCTACCAAGGAGATGTCCAACACAATGCTGAGACCTCAGATTGTTTAAGTCATCACAGTCCTTCCCATTTAAGAAGAGATGTCAGGATCAAATTATCTACTGGGTGTCTGCCTGCTACAGACTATAACTCCTCAGGTAGCTTCAGCCAGCAGCATGCTCTCAGTACCTGTGTAACACTGTGCTGGTAGCATTGTTCTATCTTGTAACTCTGATATGGCTGTCAGTTTACTAGTGGCAGAGGAGAGAGATATTTTATCAAGTAGTATTTGTTCTCTCTAGGATAAAGCCTCTTATTTAAGTTTCAACTAAGAGGGTTGTGCACATCTGACTGTTCTTCTTACACATATAGGCAGGCATAAAAGCAAATGAGAAAAATCATGAAACACTATGCCAAACCTAAGTTTGGTGTGTATGGATGCACTAAGCCTCCATAAAATAACTGGGAATGGAAAATCTTCTTTTCCGTTTTCATCTAGTGATTGAGAATTCTACAGAAAATCTCTCTCCTCTTTAGGCAATCTTGAAACTTGGAAGAAGATACATATTTGTCACACTCATACACACTGATGACAAAGATGGTTATACTGAAAAACAGTGTGAGGTTTAGTTATTACACATCCAGAATAAGTCTTACAGGTTTTCTAACTTTCTAAAAGGTAGAAGAGACCCAAGCTTGATGTATAACATACAGACACTGCCTTGTACTAACTGCAGGAGAGGTCCTGAACAAAAATGCTGCTTATCTATGAACCCCAGGTAGAATCCAAATCAGCATGCTCCTAAACCCTATATTAAAGAGAAATTCAAGAAGTCCTAATAGAGGGTTTGTTTTGTGTGGGTTTTTCTTCTTTTAGGAAGGCTCACAAGATAGCTGTCATCTACTTTGATTAGGTTCCTTCACAAAACAGGCTTCCTGGAATGATGCTTTGAAAGAAACACATGTTAATACATATCTCTTATATTGCTTGAAGTGCTATAGAAGTTTGGGCTATGCCTTGCAAAACATACCATAGTTGCTCACACAAAGTAACACTCAAAAATCAACTCAAGTTAAACTTGGATCCATTTGTTTTCAACTACTGGCCTATTCTTTCTTCATTTTTTGCTTCTGCTGTTTCCAAGACTCCTTGGTCCCTTCCCCCCTACCTTTCCCTTGAGAGCTGAAATTTTAATAACTCTAACATGTGAGGCTGAAGAAAATAAAATACAAACATAAATAGTTCTGAATACAGGAAGGGTTGTAGTTTAACTTGGTAACACTCCTCTTTGCCATGGCAAAGAAATGAGGGGTAAATGGTTGACAGAATTTTACATACTGAGAATATGAAAAACACCAGATATTGTTTCTAAAGAAGCTAGGCAGACGCTACAACTTTTTTCTTTTCTGCAGTGCCAAGTTCTTAAAGCACAGATACTTTTTTCTACTCAGGAGGCAGTATACAGTCATCTCATGACAAGACAGGCTTAAATATAAATTAGTAAGTACAATGAAATCAGTGGAAGATTAATTTGCTGCCATTACAAATGCTATTGGAAGTGTTTTCCAGTTGCTCCTTCTCTGCCTATTTTGTCCTTAAGCATCATGTCAGTGCTAGAAATGGTGTACATTGCGGGGGGGGGAGAAGTCTCTGCTGCAGCTAAGGGTAAGGTTATTGAAAACAGAGGATTCAATTAGGTATCATTCCAGCTATAACAAAGCTTTCCTAGTATAAAGTAATTAGCATTCCAGTAACTGATTATAACTTAAAATACTTAATTAATGGCATTTCTACATTTCCACTTGAAAATGTTCAATGTAAGAAGCAGTTCAATTTAAGGAAGTAAATGGATCTTTTGCTAAGATAAAGTCACTTTATTTAGGGAGAAAGGTGTGGAAACTGCAGGGAGATTTTGAAGATACAGCAAGAAAGAAAAAATAAAATGCCATAATAATTTTGACAGTGGGAGGAAATTGGAGGAGATGAAAATTGAAGTACTACTTACAAGCCTCGGAGACGAAGCCAGATTTTCTCTATTTGCTCTGGCTGTAGGTATTTCAGAGAGTTGTTCTCAAATTCTTCAATTTCCTTAGTCGGTGACTCCATAGCTGCAGGTTACCACTTAAGTTAAAGCTCTGCGAGGATGGCTGCTGCCTCCACACACACACTCTCTCTCCACCTTTAATGCTGGTGGGGAGCAGTTAACATTTCTGGCACACACTTCTCCCCCATCCCAGCAAACAGAACTGTGTGGGCAGCCCTGGAGAGCTCAGGTGTACACAGGGGCAGCTGTGCCAGCATGCCACCATCCTCGGGCTGAGTGAGAGGATCAAAGGCTCATCTCTAGATTGCAAAACCACACAGATTTTTTTTCCCCTTTGTTTTTTGTTTTGTTTTGCTTTTACAATAAGCCAAGGATACAACCCATAATAGCAACTGAGGGATCTTTATCAAGGGAGGAGGGGAGGAAAATCCCTTGCGGACAAGTGAGCTGTGTGTGCAGGGGCTGCTGTGGGGAGTCTGATGGCTGCTGGAGTCCCCAAGGCTGTGGCTCTGTCTTACCATGCTGCCTGTCACTGTGCAAGCGGCAGTACACAGGCCCTTCCTGTCTAGTCCCCACCAGGTCAGCCTTGCCCTCCCCTCACCAGCCGTATTTTTTCCCACTTACCAGCAGCGCTGCCAACAGGCTTGAAACCTGACAACTGAGGAAGAATTCACCTGTCAACACAGCCAAAGACAGTTTCACTCTCTGCCTCCCTCTTTGCTTCCCTCTCACGTGCACACACATCCACAGACACATGAGGGAGAACAGGCTATTGGAGAAAGACTGTCTTTGATTAAAACCCCAACCAAGAAAAATCATTGACTAAAAAGAAAAGAAAAGGGGAAATAACAGAAAGTGAGCCATTCACTTCTGGCAAACAGCTATCTACTTCATTGCAGTCAGTCTGTTCTCCTGAGAGACACGCACAGCAGCGTCTGTGCAGCTTCAACAGGGACAAAATCCATTTTTAAAGTAAATGAATCAGTAAAGTGCCAATGCTTGAAAATGCTCAGATGGGAAGTCAGTACACTGAAGAGAGATCAAGTCCAACACATTAATCACAGATGTATCAGTGTCTTTGAATAAGAGGTTTGCACAGTGGATGCTAAAACTCAGTTTTGCAATAGGATGCCTGCCTCCGGCTCCCCTGGAGCATCCCCATACTGGGAGCGTCCCTGGAGCGTCCCCCGGGGACATGCCTCTCTACACCTGCAGGGTTCATGCTCTGAGCAAGAGGAAGAAAAGGGATTTCTTTCATTGCACCAGCCCAATCAGCCATCTCTCAAACTCTGCCAATATTTCTGCATGCTTCTATTTAGTTATGTGGTGCTTTCAGCCAAAACCATCAGAGCAGAGGGAACATAACTGTCAAAATATTGTCTCAGGCTTAAGACTTTTTGTTGCATATTGCAAAAGCTGTCTTTTGAGAAGCAGATCCTGCAGTGAAAGAATTAGCACCTCAGACAGTTGGGTAGCCTGTGACCTGGAGAAGGTCACCTCTTCTTTGCAATAACATTCAACAGTATATCTGTGGTGCTAGGTCCAAGGCAGGTCTCTGAAGTACTTGATGTTGCTTTTCAGAAATCTCTTTGTATAATGAATATTATCCTTCCCATTGATAGGTGCCAAATTGTATCAGCCATCACTCTAAGCAGTTTCAATCCATTCCTAGGAGTAGTTCTTAAGGAGTTACCCAGTTAGAATGTTGCTGCAATTGTTAACCATCTCCATCTCTCTGCTATTGAGTAAGATTCTCAAATATAACCAGAAAGCAGCTGAGTCAAGTTGGTACACATTCAAAGAAAAGAGACAACTTATGGGAGGTAAAAACATGAATAATTCTTTAGGTGGTCCTCTTTCCCCTTGGGGAATACAAAGTACAAGCAAGTACGTTTGCTGTAGGAACCTCTTTTAAATGATACAATATCATTGCTTGCCTTGTCCTTAAACTTATGGCCCACCTCATGGTGAGAGAGTAACTTCCAAGAAGACAAGGTTTACAGGACAAGTAAGCAGCACTCTTTCAGTTTCACATTCATTGCTGCATTGAGGCAACAAGCTGTAGGCAACCAAATGGCACCATTTGGTTTCACTCCATTTAAAGAGCTTGACTATCATGATGCCATTTGATACAAGCATTAAGCCACCTCCTGGTGGATTAGCCATGTCTTTAAAGCAGAGGGGAGCTCAGATGAGCAAAAGTCCACCTGCCTGTCAGAAACATCTGTTGTTCAGCCCTTACACAGGTGATGAACAAAATGTAGGGCAGATAGCACTATATATGTACTCCTGTAAGCCCCTATGGCTGAAGCAACACTGCACAAACTTTATCCCTGGAATCACAAAATCACAGAGTATTCTGAATTGGAAGGGATCCACAGGGATCATTGAGTCAAACTCTGAAGTGAATGGCCCATTTGGGGATCAAACCCACAACTTTGTCATTAGAAGTCCCATGCTCTAACCAAATGAAGTAATCCTAGTAATTTTTTGTATCCAAGCACTTTCCCAACCTACCCCTTAGGAGTTTCAGGAGGGATCCAGGACACCACTGTTGCCTTCAAACACATCTAGCTTGCATCAGACACTGTATTTCCCTCTGCTGCTCTGTTACCTGGCATGAGGTCCTGTACAGTATGACCTCTTCCTGAGCCCTTGAAGCAGCCTTCTTGCTTCCTCTGCTTGCCTGCAGGAGAAGAGCTGGAACATTCATCTCAGCTAGTTTAGACACTCCCTTCCTAGGTCACTAGGTCAGCACTGTCAGTGACAGCAAGGGATGAAGGGCAATAGGATGGAGAGACAGAGGTCCCAGGCAGGCCAGTTATACCCTACATTGATTGTCTCCTTTATCACAGCACACAGATTTGGGCAAATGGGGGCTTTGGCCTCTTTTCCTCCGCTTCCTCAGTTGAGGACAGTAGAGGTATCCATGTTAGATTGAGTCTTTAGATTGAGCCCTGTACAGGAAGGATCTTAATTACAAGTATTTCCTTCATTTCTGAAGGACTGAAGATGTAGGAAGATGCTAACATGCCACAGAGAGGTGGTAAAAGGCAGCTGAGAAGAGTAGGATGCACACTGTGCCTCTATGAGGAAAGGGATCACTGTAAAACAGTCAAAATACCAGGGGAGTGCAGGAGTAGGTCTGCCTTTCTCAGGATGGTGGTACAATTTCTCAGGATTTCATGCACAGTCCAAGGAGAAGTTAGAGACACAACTGAAACATGGCTACAAATTAGACTCCGTTCTCACGTTAAACTTCTCAGAAGCAAACTTCCCTAAAGACACCTATAGTTCCTTTTTTTACATTTTTAAACAAAGACTAGAAAAACAGTGAGAAAGTTCAGAGACTTCCTTACTTTCATCAGAGCTAAGTAGGTATAGCAGTAACATTCAAAAGGCCCACTGAAATGCATCCAAAAATGCTTCCACGACAGAAACAGCACTTCAGTGAGCATGAGCAAACTGAAGCAATAATTTCAGACAGCAAGCTATCTAAAGTCCTTGCTGGACTGCAACAAAACCAGAGAAGCTACCCCATGCTAAAGAGGTAGCATGAGATACTGGAAGTGTATTGACATGTTATCTACTGTGATTCCTACATATTGTCTGTGTGCACGTTGAAACAAGTTCTATAATTAGTGCAACTACAATATACTCATATGTCTGTACATGTATAAATAATCCAGAATATATTTTTCTTTTTTTTTCTTTATTGTAAATCTGAGTTGGATCCTTGAATTTCAATTATGTCAGTGTGATGAGTCAGCCAGTAACATATTCCAAAAAGTTTTGCTAATTCTATATTCAAGCAGTTGTAAAACACTAACATGTCTTTTAATTCTGCTAATGCCAAAATAAACAAGGCAGATTTTGCCCAGTCTTTATCCTAGCAGTAAATAGTTTCTTACTCCTTTTCAGTTAAAAAAAACCTTTTTGTTTGTTTTCTTTGGAAGGGAGTTAGGAGGAGGGACAGATGTTCAGCTATGTCACTGAATTGCATTGATCCTACATATTCTTCATGTTGAGGTATAAGGGAGTGATGGGAGATATTTAGACAGCTCCAATTTTTAGTTTTATTAAATTAGATCTAGTACTTCTTAAACAGTAGTTTCCAAGTGAAATTTCATCTCTTTTTCTGCCCAAGGTGAGACTTTAGGGTTTGATGGCAACTGACTCACACCATTGCCACACATAGCCACATAGCCAGTAAGACTACCATAAGTGAAAGTTGGAAGAAAAGGCTGCAAGGACTAAAGGTAGCCAAAGAGTA
>VZUA01108491.1:0-10533 GCA_013401035.1 Horornis vulcanius
TCTGCATTCACCTGCCATTCCTGGGTACCTCCAGTCAGGGAGAAACCCTAAGAGAAGACCCAAGCCCCTCAAGGGAACTCGAAGCCATTCTTGGGTCATCAGCTGTCCCATTTTACAGACGAGGGACCCTTCTGCAGCTTGTTATAGTGCAAAAGATTAATTTCTTCTGTAACAGGATTTAATGGGAGATTCAAATGCATTTCTCCTCCCACAATTAGAAGGGCATGGATGGGCTGTAGCGCAGACAGCAGGAATTTAACTTTAGATGGTCCTTTAATTCTTTCCCAGTTCAGATCCAGATACTACCCTGCCCATGAACAGAAGCCATTTCCTACCATCCATGTCCTCNAACTCGAAGCCATTCTTGGGTCATCAGCTGTCCCATTTTACAGACGAGGGACCCTTCTGCAGCTTGTTATAGTGCAAAAGATTAATTTCTTCTGTAACAGGATTTAATGGGAGATTCAAATGCATTTCTCCTCCCACAATTAGAAGGGCATGGATGGGCTGTAGCGCAGACAGCAGGAATTTAACTTTAGATGGTCCTTTAATTCTTTCCCAGTTCAGATCCAGATACTACCCTGCCCATGAACAGAAGCCATTTCCTACCATCCATGTCCTCTCGTCCCAAATAGGAGCACCAGCGGTTTCTCATGACCTCGATGGCATCCAGGTCCTCTTTGGAGATCTCAAAGTTGTTCATGAGATGCATGCAGGGGATGATCAGCTCATTCAGGATGCTCACACCCTCTGACACATGAGCTTCTTCACAGCTGACAAAAAGAGAAGCTGCCACCTCGTTCAGTTTCTGGGGGTGGAAGGAGAATTGGGGGCAGACTTGTAAAGAACAAGCATGGACCACAGATAACCACCCAGGAAAGGCCCAGCTTGGGCCCTGCACTGGCAGCCATGCAGACAATAAGGATAACAGCACCAGGTTCTGGTGGAACAGCCACTTTCAGTCATGGGAAACACACCATAGAAAACCACCTTGAAAATATGTATATTCATACACACACATGCAATTTGCTGTATCTGTATACAGAGACCATACAGCTTATTTACACTTCTGCTTTGAAGATGGCAAGATCCAGATCTGCTTTTGCCTAGATTCTCTGAAACTTATGTGACATGTTCTTTAATAATCATAATAATATGATTACTATTAGCTTTCCATATTGCTGCTGGTACTCAGCAAGGGGCAGAATCATATCAACAGAAACAGTTATACTGGTCTTGGCTACCATGGTGTCCTGGCTGCTCCCTCCCCTCCTCCCCCAAAGTGAGTGCTGAGCTGCTCAGTACAAACCAGGAGACACTTCCTTCTGTACAAGGCGATCAGCGACTCGCTCACGCCTCGGTTGGTTCCCTTCAGCAGCAGTTTGGTGTTGCTTTGGTAGGCGTAGACCAGGTAGGTGAGTGACTCTTGGTACCTGAAAGAAGAGGGTCAGCTCTGCAGGCCTCGGGCTCTGCCAGGGCCATGACTACAGCCATTTCCTTGGCTCAGCTCAGGAAACCTTTCCTGCTGGGCCTGGCTGGAACAGCACCAGGCCCAATGGGAAAAGCTGTATTTCCTTGCCAAAGCACAAATGAACAGATGGCCCATGTCAAACCTTCCTGCTCCTTTTTGCCCAGAGTGCCAAACAAGTGTCTGGGCAGAGCCCCTTAAAACCAAGTTACAACACGTGTAATGTGTTTGCTCAGTGTTCATTTTCTCTACTGCCACAGGAACTGCACTATGAGGACATCCTGAGAAGGGCAGAAGGTTGTGTTTTTGAGTCTCTCACACACTTCAAGCTTCAGGTGAGAAAACAGAGCAGCTGACAGGGATTAGGTTGATTTGGGGGAATTCTAAGCTGCTCTTGTGATGCCTCATGTCGATGTGTCCACCTCAATTTGGTGGCTTGTCACTGTGAACCACCTTGGAATTCAGTTCTGTTTCCATCCAGGAATAATTTCTGAAAGCCTGTACCGTTTAGGGAAAATACAGGTTCTAGAATGGTAAGGAGGAAACCAAGGCCCTTTGAGTCTAGAGGACTCCCAAGTGTGTGTTTACACAAAGCATAACATCCATTTCAAAGGCAGTTTCTTTTTAATACAGGAGTCCAAGGTGAAAAATCCCAAAGTGATGGCAATCATTCCTGCCAACCCATCTCTGGAAAACAGAATATAAAGCTCTACTTCTCCAAGGCAAATCTTAGGGGAAACTCTTAGAAACTGTCAGGCAGGCAGCCAGCAGCCCTGCCTCATATTTTTTTAAACTGTTAACCAAGCTCGACTGTGGATTCAAGAAGAGCTATTAGCAGGTCAAAAAAGCGCCGACTGGCCTCAAACACAGGCCATTGTTGTTCAGAAAGAAAATTTTTTGTTGAAGTGGCCTTCACTTTTAACTACAGCTTATCTTGTCCAAACACAATTAGAGGAACTTACTTTCTATTCTGGTAGAGTTCCAACCCTGTCAGCAGGTAAATGGACACTTTGCGAAAAAGGCTGTAGTCTTCGTGCCATCTCTGTGAGGAGGAGGAGGGAAGCAGAGCATCAGCCTCATCTGAAACACTTACATGCATAGTTTGGGGTCTGCGATTCTACCCTTTGAAGTGTTTAAAAGTCTCTCATAAGTGACACACAAATGAATTTAGCCAACTGCAGACACTCCTCCAAGCTCAGATTTCTATTGTGTTACTTCTCCCTCAGCAACTTCCTGCAGACACCTGCTGCCAACAGGCATCCAGTGACCAATGTGTTGGCCACACAGCTCCATGCTGTGTTCCCCATTTCCCAGTTTGGACAGAGCCAGTTAGGACAGTGAGAAGGACCAGAAGCAGCCCTCTGGTCCCTTACCTTGTACTCCTCCATGTCAACATCGTCAGGACCAATTTCGCTCAGCTTTGCCCTTGCCACCTTCATGATGCTAATGGACCTGCTCATGAGAGCAGAAAGGAGAAAAATCACAACAGTGGCCCCGGCCACTCCAGGTGGGAAAAGCCTACCCTGGAACTCCAGGCACTCACCGTTCATCATAGCTGAGGTTTTTGTCTGCAAACTGCTCCAGGAGGGTCCGTTCCACCACCTGCTGCGGAGCATTGTTCTGCAGGAAGTAGATGAGCACGTGCTGCAGGCGGGCATCATTCTGGGGGGTTGGGGTCTCTTTGGAGAGCAGGTACAGCCGGGAGTACTCCTCATGGAATGCCTGCCAATGGAACACATGTACTGACAGATCCACCTGTCTGCCCGTGGGAATGCCCAGCAGCCAACAGGGAGCTCAAACCTGCCCTGTTTGAAGGGACTCCTGTGGTGACACCCAGCCTCCTCTGCTGGTGATATTCCAGTGGTGAATGGAAGCCCACCAACACCTCAACTCTAAACCAATGGCCCCCACAGCCAGGCAAACCCCACACGTGAAGTGTGAGCTTCCAGAAGTGCCAGGGTGTGTAAATGCCTTTGAAAAGAGGGGGTACAGCTGCCTTAGACAGATTTGGCAACCCTCTGACAAGTGCTCAGGCTGCCAACTGGGACTCACTTGTACCTGCAGGAGGTACAAGAGCATCTTGTGATTTATATTCCCAGAGATTACCAGCACGGATGATTCTTTCCATGAAGTATTTTTAGTTAAATCTACCTGTTTGCAAAATTTAACACCAGCTTCAGCATTCAGCAGTGGTTATGCCTGTTCACACAGACATTTCTTGAGGACATCTTTGACAACAGAGGTCACAGCAAGCAAGTATGTTCAGGACCAAAACCCCAAATTTTAAAGTAGTAAAAGAATAAGCGGGAAAAAGGAAAGTTGCTGTTTGTCTTGCGAGGAGGGTGTTCTCTTACAAGCTCTAAAAATTGTTTTGAACCCACAGATATCTCATCACTGTAAGAGAGCAGGAACTAAAATGCAGAGCAAAGGCCATTGACTAGAAGAAAAACTGCACAAATCATTCCCTTTACATTCCTGATCTGTCAATAAGGCACACACTCTCTATTCTGGGAAAACAGATATCCATACTATTTGATTTAGCAAACAAATCAATACCTTAACAAGCCCTGCTTCAGACCCATCACGATCAAAGGTCTGGCGGGCTTTGGCAATAGCCAGGATGACACCTTGCATGGCTGGACTCAGCATCACCTACCACGAAAGCAGGAGAACAGACACAAACAGGAACAAGGAAAACAGTAACAGACAGGGAAAGAAGAGATGGCATAGTGAAGAAGGGAAGAAACTTTCAAAAGGTAAGGTTTAAAGGAAATTGTATAACAACTGAGGTGTGATAACTGGGGCTGTGAGTTACTTGCATGCTACTGACTCTACCCGTCACATGCACTTTACATGCAGGGCTTTTTTAGGCATTTAAAGATCCCAAGGCTGGTCACTCCAAACCCTTGAATTTTTAAATTCAACAAGTGAGAAGGTAAAGCATGCTGGCCATGTCCCCACCATGTCCCACTCAATCTTCCTAAGACACGTAAAATGAATGCAGAACCTGTGATGCAGCAGCTCCTCGAGCCAACATCACACAAGAATATCTCAAAACTACTCAAAGAGTGACAGCCCCAGTGTTTGTGTGAAATCCAACTCGTGAAAGTGTGAGAACTTCCAAAACACTGCGTGAGCATGTATGAGAGTGGTTAAAGTCAAAAACACCAGTGGGCAGGGTACACAGACTATGCTGTTGGGATTAAGGTCTTTGGGGGTACAACAGTAATTGAAGCCAGCAAAGAGACTTGTAACTAAATTAACACAGGTAGGATCAATTTTGATACAGTTGTGCCAGAAAGAGGACTTATGATCAACATGCATATTGACAAATTGAGCACTCTTACAGAGCTCTTTTTCTGATGACATTTAAAAATGGAATTATGGAACGATATGGTCCCCCTTCCCTTCCACAGTGGGAAAACTAACTTCGTACAGGGCGTTGTTCCTATGATGGACACAATCACACCCACCCTTAGGGCAGCTCAAAGCCAGCTAACAACAAAGCTACAGGCTAACGAGCAGCAGCAATTAACCCCTGCACTGGGATCTGTACCTCCTCATTATATCCATCTGCATCGGATCTAACAGGAATCCTCCCCACACTGGGGATTTCCACTTCAGAGACCTGCGAGCTAGTTTGGGCAGCAGCCTCTGCTTCCTGAGTGTCCTGGGGCTGCTCTGCCTGAACTGTGGGGGAAGTTTCTCCTGGATGGGCCTTCAGCGGCTCTACCTCCTTGCGCTGTGGCCAAGAAGAGAAAGAAGAGAGAGAGTAAGAAAATCCAAAGCAAAATACAGGAAAGCCAAAGGGAACTGAGCTGAATGTGGTACAGCTACAGAACTTCACAGAAATGGGAAAAGCAAAGGTCTATCAAGAAGAATAACATGGAGACAAGAAGGGGTAGGTCCTTGGGCCGAGGCTCAGCTCCTACCTCGCACAGAGCTGCCTCGACACCGTTCTTCTCGTAGGCATCGGCAGTGTTGGCAATGGCCTTGGCTGTCTGCTCCTTGGCAATCCTGGCGTGCTCCGAGGACAGGGAGCGCACGCTCTGCTCGCAGACTAACGATTGCTCTGTTAGGACAGATGTGTGGTAGTAGTAAGCGAGAGCTGCAAGATTTTTTTCTCTCTTGTTCTAAAATGTTTTGCAGCTTGTCCATGCAGTTGTACACAGCTGCGGCCTTCATCCCAGAGGTGAAGGCCCTTCACGCGAGCGTGCGCGTACCCCTGTCCAGTGGGAATGGCACACGTCATCAGGGACTGCCAAGTAACGTTCCCCACGCCAGAGAACAGCACCTGTCCACTCGATATTTATGAAAAAAAGAAAAAGCTGGAAATGAACTGATATTAGCCCATGATGATTAAGTGAGTGGGAAACAGCATTTCTGGGGACAGGCTTGAAAGAATGCACATGCAAAACCAGCAGAGCAGCCTTTTGTACTGTCAAGGCAGAGCCTCCAGCAGCTGCCTTTGCTGCCTCATTCACACCTGCTCCTGCATTCTGGCACATTTGTGCTAAGCTTCAACACAGAGGTATTGGTGACCAGCTGGCTGTTCCTGGTTCCAACACGGTTTGCAAATTCAGATTGAGATTACCTGGTCCTGACTCAGAGGAAAGGTCCTGCAATTCAGAAGTAGGCGAAGGCTCCATCTGAGGAATCTTGCAAGATTGCTCCTCGTCCCACTCCTCTGCCTCCTGCTCCAGGCGCCAGTTGTCCTCCTGGATGTAGTGTTTCAGTTCTGGGGACAAAGCTTCCACTTCTTTCTGGAACTGTTTAGCCTCTGGGCCCTCATCCTCATCTGGAGGAAACGCAAGACTGGCATAAGGAAACACATTGTGGCAGGGCACCACCCTTAGGGACTAAGCACTCATACAATACCATGAGCAGCCACAAGGAAATTGACTGAGGGATAAAAGGGGAATGAACTTCAATTTTCTACTGGCTCTGTAATTTAAGGTGATCCAAAAGGAAAGGTGTAAAAATAAAGACAAATCTACAGAGTTATCTAAAGCAAACCTGTTTTGTTCTACTACTGGACAGCATTTACACAGAACAATTCCAGAACCAGCACCTGCTAATGCAGGTGAGACACATTCTGATCCAAGGGCTCCAGCTGTACGGGGAACAGCACTGAACTGCCAACAGCTGGAAAGTTCACAGCTCAGCCAGAGATGACATACCTTCATCCCTGTACAGCAGGTAAAGGTAAGGGCTGCATGGGTTCTATAGCACAAGTGTCATGCTGATATTTCTTAGTGCTTTTTAGATCTACTTCTAGTATTCTACTAGTATTCACTTTTAAAACAGCAGAAAACCCAAGCAGCATCAGCTTCAGACAAGTCCTAAAATTTATCAAAAGCAAATGGCAACTTTCTACAGCAGATATTGTTATGCACCCTTCGCAAAATGCTTTAAAAACCAACAAAAAATCTGCATTAAATAGGAGAAAAGAACACCCCATGGGCTCATTTCAGAACTGTCATAAGAAGACAAAGAACAACCTCCAGATACTCATCAGCCACATTTAGCAATGAACAGAATGTCAGCTCTCCATTGTTTCTTTCCATTTTTTACATCAAAATGAGCCACACGTGAAATTACTGGGTCCTTGTCCAGCTGTTTGCCATGTCTAGAGCTACGTGCACAGCAATTTCTCCACAAAACTATTTATACACTGGCACTGCAAACACACCAAGTCTGAGCCACTCAGATACCAATACCTCTCAGGGAAAAGCTGCACAAAAAGGAGCCCATTTAGATTCAGTGTAACAAAATCCTCAAAGACCAAGCGAACGAGTCAGGAAGTGTGATAAAAACGGGAGAGATGAAGTAGGAGGCATGTCACATGCCCTGAGGAAACAAACGCTGCCATATAAACACTACAAAAAGTCAAAATGAAGAACACTAGCACTAGATCCATGTTGAATGTGGCAAAAGGGCAGTGTGAGTCTGTACACACGTAATTCATGCACGAGGTGCTTCTTCCAGTCTCACCTGGGTGCTTCTCCTGGCAGTTTTCAGCCCTATCAGGGATTTAGAAGTGAATGGAGCAAGAAGAGGATTATTTCAATCCTATCTGAGGTGAAGTTTTGTGCTTTGTCAAAAGACAGCTGTGCTGGGGATGCCGAGGAACATAATGATCATGCAGGCCAGAGAGACACACCAGCACACAAACATCTCATCAACCAGCACTTGTGGCTCTGTACCTGCACCAACACGGGACACCTGGTCACTGATGTACATCAGGCAGTAGGCACTGGCATTCCTCAAGCCTCCAAATGACTCTCGCTCCAGCTCTTCCCACGATGACTCTGTCACCAAGATGTCATTGTATTTGAGCCATCTTCTCCGGGGCTGGTCATATATGAAGGCCCAGTAGTGCCCAGCATTTGCTTGCCCTTCATGGACCAGGACTGCATGCAAACGATAGGGAACCTGCAAAGTGAAAGGACATCATTCAGATGTGCAGTTAGGGACTGATTCTGCCTGACCTCTGTACACAAACAGTGGGACTGTTTGTATGTGTAGCATGGCACAAGAGCCAAGCAATCTGATACATTTCTTACTATGTGAAAACTGACTTTTAAGGAAAGAAGATACAAGATTTTTCTAAGTAGATCTTTCTCTGCTTCATCACTGGAAATTTAAAAATACAGTACAGAGGGCAATTTAAACCAACATCTACTAACAAAAATGAGGATAAGCAATACTAGTTTAATATTTATGTACTGGAGCTGCATTTCCTACCTGTTGGAGGAGAGGGTCACAGTACATTTGTTCGATGGACAGGCTGATTCCAGCAATAGACTCCTTCAGATCTGCCAAGAACATCAACCATGAGAGAAATGCATAAAAATTAATGACTACTCATCAGGCTATGCTAGCTCCTTTCACTTCAGAGAGTATGAAGCCTTGCAGAGACTATCAGATAGACTCAACACCAGAGCTCAAAAAGGGACAAAATTATTTGTAGTTCAGGCTATATCCAGGAAAGAGGAGGAGATTTCTCTACAGAGGGGAAACCAGGCAGGCATTCAGGAGGAAAACCACTATAAATGCATTTGGGGCCAACCTTGCACATCTTGTTGAATCTCATTTCTCCATCGCTGCAGACACGTCTGAACCAGGCTCAGCTCTTCCTCAGAGACCACGTGAGGAGCTGGACGTTCAGATGGCTCTGCTGGTGAAAGAGCAGGCTGGAGCTCCATACTGGAGTTTTGCTGCAGCGAAGAATTTGCCACAAAGAAAGCTTCATCTTCAGTCCTAGTATCGGTCCTTTCTTGTATGCTGTGGAGCAAAATCCAAGAGTAGTGGGCAGGTTTTTTAATCTTTCTCTAGTTTTTCCTTTTTTGGAAAAGAATATGAAATAAACCAAACACAAATGATTCCAGAGCTGGAGCAGGATTTCCTTTCCAGAGAGGTATAAAATATAGAGAGAACAAGTACACTGAAATGTGCTTCTGCCTTCACAGACCAAACTAAAATACAGGAAAAATACTAAGGAAAGTTCTTATAGAACTCTCTAAGCACAGATCCACAACGTGCAATGCTAAAAATTCCTTCCATTACTACTAAGAAAGTTTACTCAGCTTAATTTAGAGTGCTAAACCAACCATGCTGGCCAGGGTTATAATAATCCAATATTGCTGTAATTTACTGGTCAATGAAGCAAAAAAATGAATAGCCTAACCAAAAAGAACACGTAATTTAGTTCTTAACTGCTGCTTAGGCAAGGAATATAGGGATGCTTTTGGACAAGGAGAAGGAACAGACCAAGATGCAGTGTTCTATTTACACAAACAGAACCAAATGACCAGCAAAGCAGTGACCCACTACTCACACAAGCATTTGCACATTACAGCATCGTGTTCACCACTGCCCAGATAAATAACCCACTTTTGGAATGCCACCCAGGACCAATTAGTTGGGAGGTGAAGGGTTCTCCTGTGCATACTTTTTATTGCTGTTTACTGACCTGTTTGGCTGTGAAAGCACGTCCAAAACGTGAGGCTTGGCTTGGGAGTGCAGGAGTGTTGTTTGAGAGCTCTGAGCAGAGGACACAGCCACAGCTGGCTTTGTAGCAATGAACTCAAGCACATACTGCAGCATGTCAGGCAGTGGAAAGCGGGCTGGGCCAGAGCCATATTCCATGTACCTGTGGAAAAAAGCAAGGTGTTATGTGAAGGAATGAGATGGGTTTAAACCTCATGGGACAAGAGAAGAACAACTTTTTCTGTAACGTGCTACTGGGCTTCCTCCCCTCCATTGCCAGTGCAGCTGACAGTGTCAACTCTGCTCTTTAAAGAATTTATTCCTGTTAACATTATCTCTAGAATTTAGAAACCATTGAAGAGACAGGTTTTTGAAAATACACTTCCTTCTTCCACATGTTTCAGATCAAACATGTTGCTTCTCCTTCCCCTGCAAGTTTCGCTGCTATTGGAAAGCTCATTTAAAAGGAAAAACTTGCACTCTTCCAAAGGGCATAAAAACAAAACCAGCTGACTACTCACCTTTCCAGTTTCTGCTGCAGAGTCACCATTTTCTCCTTCAATCTTTTCATTTTCTCTCTTTTCATCTGAATAAGATCTTTATTGCAGTAGAGGTACCTAAACAGAAATACAAAGCCCCATTTGCCAAGTAAGATTTGTTTACTTCTAACATCCACAATCTTCTGTAAATATTTTAGAATCTTTCCTTGCTCACCCAAACAGCCTTTTAAATTTCTTTATTTATAACAAAGCAATAGCTTTAAACATACCATACAACAGGATAACTCACCTGTCCATATATATAGTCTGGGGAAACTCTAGCTTGGTGTGAATTTTCTCTGGCTGTCCTAGGGACTGATTGAACTCAAATCGGGAGAGTTCAAAGGTCAGAACTGGTGGTAGTTTTGTAAACCAGCGCTGTAACAAAAGCAGAAATGCCCCCAAAGGGACTCGTTTTAAGATGACTGCTAATGGCACATTTTAGACTGATCCTATATGATTTCAGACTGATTTTAAAAAGCCTCTATCTTTAAGCACTGAATTAGGTTTTGTTTGCAGAGTGACTAGTCAGAA
>VZUA01108494.1:0-14820 GCA_013401035.1 Horornis vulcanius
TAAAAAACAAACAAACAAAAAAGACAACAAAAAGAACAACACACCACCCACCTGCTTGAATATCAAATTAGTTCAAATGCTTAAGAGCTATGACTAGAAATAGTACTTCAAGTTGGGAAAAAATAATGCTTCAGTTCAAACTGCAAAAAGAAACTTGTAAAGACCAAACAGCTACACATCTGGCCAGGTGTTCAGAGTTTTTGCAAATTTCAGTATTTGCAAATACCACTGCAAGAAGTGACCTTCCTCTGGGTGCCACTTAACATTTTCAACTCCAGCATTATTGAACATGATTCTCCCTCATTTACTCTCTCTGCAGTTGCCTTAAAACAGATAGCTGGTTCAAGTGAGCAACAGCACCTCTTATAGTGTAAACCTACAGGAGATTAACAGCCAAAAAGTCCTTATTTCCCTTCCTATTCTTGTGATTAAGGGAAAATGTGCAAAATGAGACTCAAACTCCTACACACACCATAGGGCTCTGTCCTTGATGCCCTGCAGATTCTGAGACGTGGAAAGGACAACTGATATTAAGAGGTCTTAAAAAACACAAGCAAAGAGCAAAAAATATAGAAAAAGCTTGCAAACACTATTTTTCTGCAGAGCACACAGTGCACAAGTCCATGGCAGTTCACCCATTCACACAGCTCATCCTTTGAGAGCTCACCTAAAATAACTGAAGGCTGCTTACATGATGTTAAATGTATTTACAGCATGAATCCTTATTGCTGAGGTAGGATACATTTTGCCACCACAGGCACAAATGTTTCTGTGTTATTTCTGTCATGTTGGGCTGATGAGGAGTTGCTCTGATCTGCTCAGTGACCTTCACTGAAGAACCCTAACTCTGAATTGCACAGGGGAATTAGCATTCCCTGCCAGTTGCAAACAATGCATCTGCAAAGAAAAATTTTCTTTAAAAAACAATTATCATAATTTAAAAGAATCAGTAGTTCTGCAGAAACTTTTTGCTCAGTGACAAGATGGCATGTCAGCCAGCAGTGGAGTTCAGTAGCAAGACTTGGTGACAGGTACCAATCCACTCGACTCTTGCACCAGGCAAGGTTGAGGAGCTCAAGCAGCATAGAACAGAAAAAAAGGTTTTCTAATGTTTGGGCAATAGATTTGTACCGAGCAAAATGCACTTGCTCCCACTGCAAGCACAACTCCTACAGACACAAAATACACAGTCTTTTTTTTCCTCCTGTATTCAGCAGTGTGCTTAACCTTGGAGCTGTCAAGCTCCATCATGAATAATGAGCCATGACAACACTCCAAGTGATCCTTGGAGAACAGACCAATTTTTCCTATATGCTATGCAAGGCAAAATGCTTTTATTCCCATGGTACAGTACCTGCTTTGAAAATATACAGTAATGTGGCCATCAAGAGGAGACCACAAGTAAATACAGGAAAAAAAAATCATTTATTTCCCACTATTTCACCACCTAAAAACAGCAAGAGCAATAAAACACATAACATCCCAAGGGTTCCTCTTTAAAATTATACTGGGACTGAGGATATTCGTCTCACTGAATAGGCATTCCACACAACCATTTCACAGCCCAGGAACATCTGCATTTGAAACAACCCATGACAGCCACAGCATGAAGAGAGAACACCCTGCAGGTTTCACAGCACTGTGACCTCTAGAAAATGAGCACCAGTGAGGGACACTGGGGAGGCCTCCACCCCAAGCAGCCCCCAGAGCTCTCAGAACAAACACATCCCCCACCCCACACACACAGCACTGCCAGAAAGTGTAGGAAAAAATGTGGCTTTCAGAATGACTGACAGGAGCTCCTCTACACCAACACCCTAACCATGCCAGTGCAGGTCTTTCAGAAGGCACAGCACAGGTAACCAAGCAATAGCAAGAGTCATTTCTGCACTACACCTCTCCAGCTCAAGGGGCAGAGGAAGACAACGCAAACAGATTCGCCTAAAGAAGGGAAAAACTAGGACGAAACAAGCTGAAGACTTGAACAGGCATTCCCTTTTCTCTTAAACAACAATGGAGGGTTGTGGCTGCCCTTACAAAAACTCTCCTCATTCAGGAAATAAATGCTAATTCATTAACGTTAACCTGGAAGACATCGTGTTCTCTAGCAGCTCAAGCAGCATTCACTTGTCCTGTGCTTCTGCAAGGTGGAAAAAGAAATACACCTGAGCTGTTTGCAACAAGGTATTTGTCCACGGCTTTGTAGGGGGATAGGCTTGCTTTTATTTCTGTGTCATTTCCTAGTCTTGTTGCTACAGCTGAAAACATGGTGCATCCCTTTTCCCTCCCTGTAAGGGCTCTACTTTACTTATAATTCAGTTTCAGTGATTACCTTAAACTTTAAAAGCTTTCAAAAAGCTCTGTAGAGCAGGAAAGCAACAAAGTTAAACCTGTGATGCTTGTCTTTCCTTAAGGTGTGAAGTTTGCAGTGTCAGACAGCAGGAAACAGTTCTGAGCACTTAGAGGAGTTTTAAGTGCTAACACACCTCCCTCCCACCGAGAGCCTTCCCTCAAGACTACATGACTCCTAAAGAGCTGGAATCAGAAATATCTCTTGAGTTTCTTGACTATGGCTGAAGCTGGAGAGGCTACTCTAGCATCAAAGCAGTAGTTACACATGATAATGTATTTATTGGCAATTTAGTTTTCCCCTTGGGAGCCAAGCTACACATACCCCTCCTCCACCTGCTCTCCCTCCCCTCTACTCACCTCTTGCATGCCCAGGGCATTTCACAGCTATTCTCATCACACTAGGTTTGTTTTTATCCTGCAGCGCTTCCAAATGAGCAAGACCTGTGTTGTCACCACACACAGCACAACTATCATCTCTGATTCAAAACAGCTCTGCTCTTAACAGAGGACTCACTCTGTAATCAGAGTCATCCCCAAATTACAGGATCAGGAATCTTCTTTCTAGCATTACAGTTAAAATGTCCTCAGCCTTCCCCACACACCATGTTAATTTCTCCCACTCCCTGATAATACACCCCCATTTATGCCCCACATCATTGCTCTGCACATTTAGCGATTCCATTCCCTGCTAGCAACATTTGGCAATAAGATCCCTCTAAAGAAGGCTAATTACAGATTTCACTTGAACAGAAATTGGTACTGGGCTGATCTGTAAGCTCTTTAACAAGCTCTCAAAATTTCACGCCAGGGATGACTTTGTTCTCCACCAGGAGCAACGACACAGCTCTAAAAGCAAAGGTGGAAAAGTTTTGCCACTGAAAGATAAGGAAGGAAGGTCACAGCTCTGATTCCCCTTGCAGCACTGCACCTTCTCTATGCAAAGCTTATCTCAAAGATATACTGCCTGTGTTTCACAAAAAGAAAACTAAGGGAGCCAGTTCAGCTGCCATGAAAATAATGAAAAACACTCACCAAAAAAAAAACCAAAAAAAACCACCCAAAAACAAACAAACAAACAAAAAAACCAGTTGATAGTTGTATCAGAAGCAGAGCAATGACCAGTATGATAGAACACAGGTCAAGGACTCAAAAGCTGGGAATTGATAAAATTCAGGATGCCTGGTTGCATGCATGTATGGATGAAGCATGTAATCTTGTGAGAACAACAGTGTCAAGGTGGACTTCTGGTTTTCAAAGGGATGGAAGAACTCAAGTCAAAGTCTCTCAAGCACCTCAGCATCCAGTCCCGTACCAGGACAGAGGTTTTCTGCCTGGGTAGGGCAGACTTAGCACAGAAAACAGCAATCCCACCTGTGGATTCTCCTTATCCCTTTTTTTCTCTGTGCCCACAACACCTGGTGAAATAACAATTCAGCCAGACCATTACTGGAGGGGAATTAATGCAAGATTCTGCAAAGCACCCTCTGTGCTAACCAGGTGAGCTCACTCTGCTTGATAACTAGGGTGGAACTGAAAAGAGTGAAAGGAGGAAGTGATGGTCAACAGATGACTGGTCCTGTTTTAAGGATACAAGATCAGTGCCCAGGAAAACCACACAAGGGCTTTCTGTGTGAGATTCAACACAAGTCATCATTTTTCCCTATGATCAACAAGTATATGGCATCACATGGAGATGTCACACCTGATACACTGAAGTACTGCTGTCAGACTGGCTAGCTGCCTAGAGAATCCCAGCTGGAATCGGTGGTAACCATGCACACCAAGTACACAGCTGTTGGGAAGTCTCCAACTGTGACCTCAAACCACAGGCACTTAAAAAAGAAGTTATGAGTGTTGCACACGTAAAGCACATGCATTAATAGTGTCTATTTGACAGAGATTAAACCCATAAATATCTACTACATCCTCAGATTTTAACACAAGTAAAGGTTTTCCCTGTTAGGAGATGCACACTAAAAGAATGGTTTGTGACAGTAGCAGACTCCTCTCCTATACACAGGCAGGCCTTTAGGAGGCCAACAGAACCACTCCTGCAAAAGTGCTACACACCTACCCCCTAGACACTGTATCTTCACCTTGGGGACATCTTTGGGGACGGGAAAGCAGAGTCATGGCACATGCACTGTAAAGCATCACGCATTAATTTGGAAAGGCAAACCACAGGTCTGACCTCTGCCCAATTCCTAAAAACTGAGTATAAAAGTAGGAGGAAAGGAGATGTCTTTTTCCACACTTATTCTCTGAAGTAACCATGCAGATTTCCGTGAAATGTTTGCAGGCTCTTCCAACTGAAGATTGACCTGTCTGGAAGAATTCACCTTAGAACCTCAAGATTATCAAAATATGAGTACTTGAACACAGATTGCCACAACAGGAAACAATGAGAAACCCACCAAGTGTTAACAGAGGCTTTAATTATTAATGTGCACACATACAAAGCTTACCAGAAGTGCCAAGGCATTTGAAAGAAAAAGCATCATTCAAAGATAGATATTTGCCAGCTGCGGTATCACCACCACATCTCTAGCTGATTTTGACTGAACTCAGTGGACGTCAACTTAATCCCACAGGACAGTATCATTCACTTCTGTAATAGCTACTGACTTTATTTCTATGAGCCCTGTTGTAGTGTCATGACTAATGTGGCAAGCAGCAAATGTCACTCTGTCAGCAGCCAGTGCCTGTCCTTTCTCCTTTTGAAGCTTCCACTCATTTCTGCATTTTTTTTCAGTCATGCTGCTTTGAAACAGCTGATCCAGATGGTAGGTATTTGGATTTCAACCTTCCCACACGGTAATGCGGCTCAAGAAAATAAAAACTGTTGCTACCTGCTGGCTGACCTACTTTAATTTGTTTCCTGCCATACAACAGAATAAACAATACAGTTCATTGAACTAGTTTTCCACACCTACTCACTGCTATGTAGGAAATATAAAATAAAACTGATAGAGGAAGGAGGAAAGAGAAAAAAGAAACAAGCAGCATGATCCAGTGGGGAATAGGGAGGAGTAATTCTCACCTCTATCATAGTCATCTTCCTCTATTGCTTTTTCCTGAAGCCTCTGAAGCCGTAAGATCAAGGATTTTAACTATGCAAAGAAAAAAAGTTAGTTATGAAGAAGCTGCATTTAAAAATACACAGACTATTAACTTCTACACAATATAAATTTAATGGATTGCTACATCACGACCAGGGCCAAGTTTTGATAGTTCAGCCCACTCTTTGTTAAGTAGACAGACCTATTTGGAAGTCAGCTGAACTGCAGCTACTTGAGCCAAGCATGGCTTTAGTCCAAACACACACAGAGAATAACAAATGATATTTCTTGAAAAGCAAAGGAGATCATGCGATCATAGAATATTTTTCACCCTTTGAATAAATGAAAGTATGATTATTAGAGGGTTCTGTCAGCATGACATCTACTTCTGATCACATTTACTCAACACTGTGTTCCCAGGCCCATTCTGACAATTTTTTTAACCTGAGTTTTGCAAAGAACAAACATAAAATTTTCATATGCAAACCACATTTTATCTGTAAATAGAAATACAGTATGAGTATTTTGGAACAGGTATACTCATGTTATGGGTCAGAAAAGAGTGTACATCTGCAGCCAAAAAAGTTTCAATAAAATACAATTTAGGTTCACCTACATAATGTTGGTATTTGGATTTTCGCAACGCAAATGCCAGATGAGGAAAAAAAGCAGAACACCAAGAAAACCCGAACCACAGACAGAGTACTCTCCCACATTCCAAAAGAAACTTACCATAATAAAGTTTTATTTCAAAAGTCAATGCTTCTCTTTGTTAACATCAGGAGTCTGGACCAAAGCGACAAATTTACTAAAAATTTGTAAAGGACTTTACAAGTTTTTGCTGTTAAAAGAAATTGGTTGGGAGGTAGGTTTAGTCCTCTCCTCACTGCCGTGACAGCCACAGCCTAACATGGCTGCAGTTACAAGACTGGAATGTTTCTTAGTAAATTTATGTGTGACCTGTACCAAACAAGCCACTACCAGCCCTGGAAAAGGTGAGCCTGGAGAAAGAAGCAGTGCATATTCTCGAAGTCCAAAGCCTGAAAGGGCTTGGGAGAGCACTAAAATCCACACTTTAGACATCCTGCACTCGAAAAAGATTCCCCTTCTCCCTGAAGCTCTTTCATATTTAATCCTCATATTTAAATTCTAAGTTGCACACAGAAAAATAGGTACAGCCCCAGTCAACAACTTAATAGAAGCATTCATTTATCAAGACTACACATCAACACACAAATTAGACAATCAACACACAAACCTTTAAATTCAGGATTTCCCTCTAAATATGGTATGTGAAAGTGGGCTAGTTAGAAAAGAGATATAAAAATAAAGCCAGGAAAGTACCCAAAAATGTTTGACTAATAATAGTCTATAGGATGCTCCAGAAGAAAAACAAACAATATTGTATACATTACCATTTCTTCTGTGCTTTACTTTATTTTGGTTTCCACCTCCTGAAACTCCAATCTTTTTTCTTTGAGGCTAGTGAGGAATGTGAATGGTGCTAAAGGGAGGAGCTCTGAATCCTCACCTTAAATTATTTTCTGTGTTTTATGCCTGACTTTATTTTATAGAGTTTTAAAGAAGCCTGCAGTAGGAATGATTCAAGTGACACTTTTTTCATATACATGATGTATAACAACCATCTATACTGAGAGTACAGCTTTGCTGCTGCTGGCAGTGTTTATTCCATCATGCACTACAGTGGCAGGTCATTTGGAGTCTGCTCGGGTACCACAGCCTGGGCATGCCCACGGCAAGCTGACTGATGCTGCCACTGTAAAGTGCTTTCTGTTTGCAGGCTGGGGAGGTATTTGGAGCTCAACTAATCAAAGACCTGCTGCTGCTTCAGCCTGGCATGTTCTAGATGTGTACCAGATGAAGATCACTTTTTAAGTACAGAGAAAGCATAATCTTAACAACTTTGGTACTGTCTCCTTTTTCTTGACTACCGTTGCTTTTGTTCTTTTCTGAAAACTTTGAGACTTACTCATTATCATTACAATAGGAAGGTGCTTCAAATTAAACATCCATGACTGGCTAACCAAGGGCAAAGACATCTGAGGGCACATATTCCCTATTCTCCATTCAATGAATTAATGAATACAGAAATTAAAGATAGCAATGTTTCTTTTGTGCCTATCAAACAAGCAATACTGAAAAGAAAGAAAAATAATTTCCTATTTTGATTGCATTATATATTCCCAAATTTGCAGCCAATTAATTTCCCAAACCATCTCAGACTATAGGCACATTGCAATTCCAGGCATGAAACCAAAGAAACTGCTCTGTGTCAATGTGTGTGAAGTCTGTAAATAAGAGAAGCTAGTTTGAGTTCTACACACATTATCTATGAAGAGAAAGTATTACAGAGCATTGTAAGCCCAGGTCAGATGTCACGGTAAGCAAAGAAAGAAGAGATGTTCCTCAGCCTCCTGTCTTACTCAGACAGCAGGTTTGTGCAAAGTCTCCCCAGAGCAGGTTGTTTCATTAGGCCTAAAGACAAAACAGCACATCTCACAGGTATGTGTCTGAGCTGAGAAGGTACAAAGACCTGAGTTTCTGAAAGGCAGCCATGAAACTCAGGCACTAGTGAGACAATTAAAATCAAATGAAAAAGAAAAGAAAAAAAAACCAACCCAATGAAAAAAAAACCCACTACCCACTCAGTGCACCTTGAACAAATTAGGGCAATCCACTGTGTCCATATTAATCTCTGGATTACTGTTTCCTGTGTGCACAATAAAGCCAATACTTGGCTCCTTTGATCAGGTAAGCTCAGAATGCCCACCCTACCATCATAAAAAAATAACACAACTGATCCTTTTTAAAGTTTCCCCACTCCTCTCCTATAAAGAGCACAGTGGATGACACTGCCTGTATACATTGTAGGTATAACTGTGGGAGTATACATATATGCAAAAAGACTCCTGACTCACCAGCCCATTACTCCTCTGGGGTGGAAAGAGAAAAGAAAAAAGGTTCAGTTCCCCACTGGACACAGAGAAGGACCTGACCCCCATTTTTCTTCATGTGGGGAGAGCACCTATTAGATTACACACTACTTTCACAAAGTTGCCTAATTCTTTAAAATCTTTGGCTTAACTTAAACATTTCCAATTAAAAAGTTTAGTGTTGTTAAATCATGGTATTTCAAAAAAGTACTCCCTAACTTTATACTACATATAACCCAAACTGCAGAAAAACAGCCACCTGTGTAAAAAACTGGTACTTACTGAACTCAGAAACTGACGTATGATGTTAGAAATAAGAGGATTAAAGTTTCAGTAGAACATAGACTAGGGTACTGCAACAATATCAACTATTTTTAAAGAACCAAACAAAACCTGTTATCTCATTTTTATCATGCAGAGCTCTACTGAAAAACTCTGAACAAAGGCCACAAAAGACAGCAGCANCGAATCTCCCAAGTGCTCATGAGTTTGTGCCATCTCTTCTGGCTTCTGCAGACTGCCTGTGGTTTTGGGATGCAGAACGATCTCACCTTCCTCAATAGATTTGCCTTCAACATGATTTACTCCAGAGGCCGAGTTCAGGGAGAGCTGTATGAAGCTGAAACTTGAACTGAAGCTATCATGTGCACCAGCAGAATGAGAAATACCATCTCTGTTTTGATATTCACAGTTGTTATTCACTTCTGTCTGATCCAAAGCATACATGTTTGGGGGCTTGCTGGCTTTGGTGCTGCAGCTTTTCTGCCACGTACAGTACACAGCAGAAGCATCTCCTTTGCCCATTGTGGCAGCAGGGCAGGTCCCTATCCCTGTGCTATCCGACCGTGGACTACTGCAGGACAAAAGATGTTCACAGCATCCTGGAGTATTTCCAGCAGCGGCCGAGGCTGTTACCCCTTCAGCAGGAACAACAGCACTACTCACTGCTCTACAGCACAGGAATTCCAAGTCATCTTGGCACTGCCTGTGCAGGGCACAGTTCTCAGAGCCTCCACGGTGCTGCCTGCCATGCTGGAGCTCTGCGGGGCTGAACCCTGCGCAGGCACCCAGGGACTGAAACTCGATCTGTCGCTGAGCTTCTGGCCTCATGTATCCAGGTCTTTTTGCCAGCTTCTTTTTACGCAGAGATCCTGCCGGCATTAATTGCTGGTGATCACCTGGGAGGGGAGAAAAAGTCAGTAAGTGTTTCTGCAGTTTTCCAGGCTTAACATACTGTGGCATCTGAAAACAGTTGTTTCTGAAGTTTCAAGCAGCGTATTGTTTTCCACTTCAACAAAACACAGACACTGACCATAGTGCAGATAGAGAACACTGTGTGCATTCATTCACCTTCTAAGAGTTTGCACCTGCTTTTTAAGTGAACCCGCCAGCAAGCTCCTCCATCAGGATGCAAACCTGGGTACAATGTATCAGATCATCTTCCCTATTGACAATATCACTCGGCTTTTCCATTCTCAACTGGCTTAACAGCACCCTGAAGCAAAAACTTGGTTTAAGTTTCTCTGATCCAAAATGATTTCAGACTTACAAGCACATCTAAGGTAGGACTGAATCTGCATCCAAAATGTGAGAACCATGATGACAAAGAAATGTTGTTCACAACCTGTTGTTGCTGAGTGTTCTGTTTCTTGTGCTCATATCCATGTTTTAACGCTGTCAGTAGCAGGTGGCTCAGACTCTGCTGCCATAAGAGATGTATCTGTAACACCCTCTGGTTGCAGATGTTGGTCTAATGAGATATTGTACACGTTGTCATTTAGATTTATGATATTACCTATTGTCCAAAATGCAAAGTTAAAGGAAAAGCTTTGCATGAAGAACCACCAATCTTAGAAAGCTTAATTTGTAGCATTACTGAAGTATTAATATCATTAAGAAGCAGCCTCTGCTCAATAACTTGATTTCCTGACACATGTCTTACTTACACATATGAAAAGACAAATTTGCTGTTTGCAGAGAACAGGAAAACAAAAAACCCCACCAAAACAAGATAAAAATACCACAGTAAACTTAAAAGTGGGAGATCAGAATTTAATGTCTGTGTTTTCTGTATACATTTTTATATGTATTATTGGCAAAAGACTATATGATGACTATTTTCATTCTCTCATGGATTTACTACTAGTTGAAAGGTATTCCATTTGTCTGTCCTGCACAATGGGAACCAATGGGAATACAACCTCTGCACTATCATCCATCTGGTAACACAAAAAGATATTGACTTGGACCTATTTGCCAGAATCACCCTTCACGGGGATCTGATGCCTAGCTGAATTATGCCCTCCATTAGCTGCCCTCTACTCACAGAAACAGATTCAATTGGGTGTTAGAAATATTCATGTCACCCACACAGAGCTCTTACAAAAACACAAGTTTCTCTGTATTTTTACATTTTATTTACATTTAACATTCCTCTCTAATCGCAACCCTTTGTCAGATTTTACATTCAGAGACATGCACACAATCTAAACTCCTCAGCAGCTCCTAACATAGGCCTCATACACATCTCACTGTGACAACATCCTATACAAGAATTTAAGCATTAGAACTGAAACTTCCCCAGAGAATTTTACCAACATTCATTACATTCTCTCCAAATAACCTTCAACAAAAGCAATTTATACATTTTCCATATACTAGAATAGTGGCACATCTCACCACGGGACTGCAGTTAAGCTTCTGTATTCTGCTTCCTATCACCATAAATTAGAATATCCCAGCAGTCTCTTACATTCTCTTTTGTCTGAGGAAAAAAAGCATCACTGAAATCAGAAGTAAAAAAGGTCATGGAGTCCATCAGCCTGTCTACTATAAAAAGACAGTGAAATGCTGTACTGGGAGTAATTTAATAGAAGTCTTAACAAACAGGAATCACTCTCAGAGCAAGGGAACAAAAACCGAACAGAATGTTCTTTAAAATTTAATTCTTTTCGTTTATATATGAAACAATAGCCTAAATTTGACTTCAGCAGAAGAAATCAGTCATGCATAAGAGTCATTCTAAGGCTGCATACACACCATGGCCATTTAAAAAGGCCTGTCACAGGCCTCATCTGTAAAAACACAAAAGGTTCTCTGGTTTAATTAAAATCACTTTAAAATTGATCTCACTAAATCACTATGAATTTCTGAAGTAGACAGATAATTACAGCTCTTTAAACACCAAATTTAAACTAAGCTAATGTAAATAAGGTTTAAATTGGCCAAAGCATTAGATATTCACACCAAGTGAACTGGATGCAATTCTAAAAATTATTGGAGCCAAAGGGGTACAATTCCAGTGTCCTGAATGAGATCACACACAGCCCACGTATCTCTGCGCTCCTCACAAGGTTCACAGGAGGCCCCCTAGACAGGTTTGGCACTCAGCCCCTTCAGGGACTCCAGGTCTGTCTCCTGCTAAGTGCATCCAGCAGCACAAACTGCTCACCTGGGCACCAGAACAGAGCTCTGCCCCTGCTGCACTCAGGATCAGGGTGAGGCCAGGCATTCCAGAGGATGCTACAGGGAAAGAGCTGCAGGTCCTCCACCCCAATGTGGCTGACCCTGAGAGCAAGGCAGAGTGGACAGAGCTGGGATCAACACAAACATGGACACTCACACCTTCCCCAAGGATAAGGGGAAGCCTCATCTCCAGGTCCAGCTAGAGAGCACTCTCAGTGCCCTCAGCCATCAAAAAACCCACCTAGGAGGTTACATTTGCCTTGGGTGTACTGTTTGGGCACTGTTCACCCATGCCCCTGTTCTCAAGATTAGAACAATTTCAGTTGTTTGCTATTACATATCTGAAATACAGTTATATCAACTTTCTCTGCATAACCTTCCAACCATAGCTTGCCTTGTCTGCCCATCAGAGAAATTACACTGAACCAATTCAGTGGCTTGTTAAAAACAAAGACAGGTCTTAAATTCTTCTCATCCTACCTCAATTTGAAGAACATCAAATAACTGTTGGCAATTAACTACAAAATTATCAGAATGAAAACAACCAAAGGCAAATTTAAAACCCTACACTACAGTGTGTCGTGCACTGTATGAGACACACATTTAGAAAAAGAGAAAAGCCACAAATGGAAGAGCCTTTCAATTGTAATATTAAAAAAATCAACATTTTAAAATATATATTTTACAATCTTAGAAGATGATGTAACATATATTTAATGGCAGATACGTGCAAATTACTTCAAATTCAATTATGAAAGCTCAGAAATATTCTTAACAGCTCTTTCACTATAGCAAGCTTTCCTGATGATCAACATTTCATGTAAAACAACAGCTCAGATCCAGAGCAGAGGGAAAAAGAAAATAGTTTATTGCTGTAAAGCAGTGTTGTTCACATCTAAGTTGCACCAGTGAGATGAAAGAGGGAGAGGTGAAGCATAAGAGCATTTCCCACTGATGGAAAGAGCATATTCTCTTGTACCCAGCCCTACACTAAAGAACAACAAAACAGACATCTAATTTATTTCAGATCATCAGTCTTTGTCTTCAGCCACAAAAGTGGCAGTTCAGCTTTTCTGACCAAATGTTCTAATAGCATCTGTGGATGGAAAGATGTAAATACCTTCCATTTCTGTTTTTCCAATAGATTTTTATAGATCAGTACAGAAACTCTGAAGTGATCACCTCCTCACTCCTGCTTTAAGCACGATGCAGAACGCTTGTGAGTTCATTTAAGTTCTCCCTGAAAGTGAGAAATTATAGATGCAGTTTTAAAGGTAGCTCAACTATCTGAATACACCTACATTATACACAGTTCGTTTTTATTAAAATAACAAACTCATCTTCAGAGCATTTGCAGGTGGTAACTGATGTAGAAGAAAAGGCACTTGGTCATATTCAAAGCCAACTACCAAAGCACTGCTCCAAGCAATTTCTGTAGTGTTGCTTCTCTTAAGGAAGCCCTAAACACCTGCATCAAACTACACACAAAGTAAGCCAGTTTCAAACATTCATTATTTACGAGCATGCACACATAAACATTTAACCTATCAGAAACAAACATGAGCCGTTCTTGCAGATTAACCTGACATGACAATAACCATTACTGTTCAGTTCCTACGTCACAGAAATACGTAAAATGTTGAAAGTTACTAATCAGTTATAGTTTGACTCATTTCCTGAATTTCAAAGACACCACTAAATATGCAAAATAAGATGGCAGTGATCTCAACACAGCCTATGGTGGAACAAACAAGCACCACCTCTTTGCACAAACAAGCTTTCAAAGAAAGTCACTTTTGAATAAAGATTTTCGTAACTCCTAAAATGCTTTTTCACCTCACCTACTGAACACTCACTGCAACTGTGGTTCATCCAAAGTTTTATAAAGTGTATCTACAGAGGGAAGCACGGCTGAGTTACATTGTATTGGATATAATGATACAAATTATCAAGGCTGTCTGTGATTTCTAAGGTCACAGACTGCATTCACTCACTCAATTGTTAAATTTCCCAAACATTGCAAGTAACATATTCTCCAAAGTCATTAAATGTACGTCAGTTTCCATTCTTTCTGAAAAAGCACTTCAAAGGGTTGTGCACTGTAAAATCCATAATGCTCTTCTTTAGCCAGGGTTTGAATAATTATGTTTTTATTGTCACATCCCCACAATACATGTCATTGAGCTGTTATAATCAAGCCACTTACCTCCTTAATGCAACAACTCATTTTAAGCCATTTGATGAAATTACAGCACCTTTCTCTAGAATTAGAATCACATCAGCTGATATTAATACATCCATCAAAATTTTCACACCTCAAGAAATTAAAAAAATATAGTTTAAATCTGATCCAGCCTTAACACTAAGAAAGAAGAAAAATAAAGTCTACCAAAAAGTAAGTTGGTAAATAACAAAACACTTCCCATATCAGTAATAATCACCTATTTAGTTGGGGAATAAGGGAAATAACTCTTAATTATATATTTGTTACTACACCTCACTTTTCAAATTCATCTCTGGTTGATCAGCCTCAACCCAATCACTCTCCAAACCTCCTTACACAAGCCACTGATGTATTTCACCCTGCCTTGGCCAGCTAGAACTGCCAAACTCACATCACCAGCTGCCTGACAGAACAGTTCTCAGGCTCCTCAGCCACCACTGACCCTACACCCAGCTCAGGCATCCATCCTGTCTGATGAACAACAAAACATCCCAAGGATGAACACAAGCAGGTCTGGAAAAACAAGCCAGTACCAGCACTGGGTGCCTTCAGCACAGTGAATAACAGAAGACGCTTCCCCAAAAATATCCAGCCCAATTTTTTCCAAACCCGTGGGCAAATTTCTTTTTAACTTTTAGTTAAGTTATTGAGAATAATTTACCCACTTTTCAAAGAAGCAGATGGACACACAAGTTGCAAGCCTACAGAAAATATTCACAACAGAGAACCAATGCTTATTTCAGGAGGTGGGGTGTGGGTGTGTGTA
>VZUA01108718.1:0-11592 GCA_013401035.1 Horornis vulcanius
GGCAACCTGTTCCACAGCCTCACCACCCTCACAGCAAAGAATTCCTTCTTAAAGTAAGGAATTTCTCCCTAAATAAAGAATTTCTTCCTAAATGAAATTTACTAGTCCTCATGTACTCACTCAGACCCCAGTCTGAAATCCCCAACTCTCAAACGTCTTGGGCTCCATCTCCCAGTAGGTTTTCTTTAAGGCAGTGCAAATGAACTTGGCCAAATACCACTGAGCCCAGAGAGCCTCCCAGCTATGCATGGGGCACTGGCAATTCACACAGGCACACACCCTGTGCTTGTGTTTCCACTGCTGACTGTGCTATGCAACGTGCCTTGCAGCTGAGAGGAGCTGGATGCAACCTCAATGCACTGGTGAATATCTCTGCCCAAATTCCTGGTCGATCAACCCACAGCTAAGTGTTGGCTGTGAGCAGGAGGGAGGAAGTTTGGGTTGCAGGAGAGAAATCAGGACACTTGCTGGCTTTTGCAGGGGGCTTTTGTACACTACTGCCAGAGGGTTTCCATGGCTCTGTATTCCAGCTGGGAAAAGCAAAAGATAGACATTCTGAGCTACCTCAGAACATGTCCAGATCTCTGTGGGACTCTGAAAAAGTCCAGTTCTCTGGGAAAAGCAGGCAGCTGCTGTGTGCACTGCCAAAGCAAACCAAACCATGAGCAATTTGCATTTACCCAGCCCCTGGCATGAGGGGTGGTACAAGTCTTAGGCAGTTGGTGGCCCCTTTTGAAGTTTTTGTGGAAATGTCTTTACTAGAAACATCTTTAGCCCTGCTACAAGCCACTATTTCTCATCAGAATTATGTGGTGCTACTTTCTTAAATTCTTTCTTTTTTTTCAGGAGAAAATTCTCTTTTGGTGTGAATTGTTAGCTGGAAACCACTTCTTAAATGCAGCACTGCAAACAGGAACCACAGGATTGAGGGTTTGGACTGTAACAGACTTGTATTTACTGTGCCTGGGGTATCAAGGCTGTGCAGAGCTAAGGCAGTGTAAAACCAGAGGCCAGGTTCACCCTCAGAGACAGGTGCCAGCTCAGCAGCAGCAATGTCTGGAGCTGCCAGTTTTACTTCACAAAGCTCTTGGGATATGTAATCTGGGCATGTGCCAGGTGAGGAGACTGGCCAAAGCCAGAAGAGGGTCTGTCTCCAGGTGGGAGTATTCCCTGCTCCCAGTGCATTGGCCATTGCACCCAGGCCATTCTGGGAAAGACTCTTCTCCAGCTCCCATGAAGAAGTAGGTAGAGCAGGGTTTCACAAGACAGCAGTTTTCTCATAATACTTCTTTTGCCTTTTAGGTTGAAGTCTATGAACAGAGAGAAACTTTCCAGGCTGTTTGGAGAGCACACAATGCATGACCACTCTTCCATGAAGTCAGGCTCGAGGAGGTAACAGCTAATCCCACCATGGGCATGGTAGACCAAATCCAACCAGCTTCTGGTGCTTCTCCAGGAGAAAGCATGAGGTCTCAGCAGTGTGCTCAGAGCCCAGCCTGGTGCCTGCATGCATGGTTGGTTATGCATACCCACATCCATGGGTGCAGATTGAAACCATGTCCTGGAGCAAGCGAGCACCAACACAAGCTCTTGCTCAAATGGTCTGAGCAGGGAGAACACTTCCTTGCCATGTCTTTGGTTAAAGATGGATGCTCAAGGCCTAGACCAGAATTGGCAGTGTGGACCATGAGTTGGTGTGGCCCTCCTTGCCCATTCCCTGGAGGTATTTGCCCACAGCCCTGATTTCAGCAGCAGAAGAAGATGCAGCCACTCTGAAGCTCTCCCTGGGCTGCTTTGTGTTTGTGCAAACCCTGCTGTGAATCTTCCTCTCTGCTCCCTAGCAGATTTGGAGATTCCCATACCTCTTCCCTAATAACACAAGCTACAAGGTTTGATGTTTACTCAGGGTTCAGCCTAAGAGAGAAGAGGTGTTTGATGTTACTGCTCTTGCATGGGCCAGGCAGGGGAAGCAGCATCCAGCAGCGGGGAGCCCTTAACTCCAGTTAATAAATATACCCTTCGCTTCCAGCCTCTCTTCCTTGGTGAGTGCCACTTAGTGAAAGCTGCTTGCACTTGGCCGGGGATCAGCTCTGCGAGTTTACAGGATTCACAATTCACAGATGTTAGGAACTATCAGGCTGAGTGTGGGTGGAGAATGTCAAGTCTGAAATAGCTCTCCTGCCACCCTGGCACAGGCAGCAAAGAAAATGTTTCCACGTGACATTCTTCGAACCAACATTTCCTACAAGGAAAACACAGAGGGGAAAAATAAGAGGGAATTGCTGCCATCTGAGGGGGCTCCTGACTTTTGCTCAGGGGTGGCTGGAAATAGTGCTGACATTGGCACAAAATATGCACTACAGGTGAGATACAGGACAGTCCCTTACACTTCTCCTCATCTACACAAATGTATAGGTCTGCTTGAAGATGCAATCCCTCTGGTGCACAGATATGTGGGTGCTATTTTTTTCCTGCTGGAATCCATTTTAATTTAGCTCCTGATTCATATTTCATTCATTCTCCAAACCCACAAAACCAGGATAGGTTTACAGCCTGTACTATTTGGATAAATCACAGAGGGGGAAAAAACAGGGGAACAAAACAGGTTGCTTTCCTGAGTGATTTTCTGTGTGACTCAAAAGAGAGAAGAAAAAATGAAAAAGAGGCGGTGGGGAGACAATTAAAGCCATCCTTTCTTGCTTTCATGTTACTTCAGGAAAATCAGATCGGCTTTTCATCTTTGGTAGTTTGTTTTGGTGGACTTCACTCTTGCTTCTCTAGGCTTTAGTGTCTGAAAAAGATGTGATTTCTATTTTCTTACTTTTACTTTCTTCTCAAGATAATTGAAAATATTGTGGGGGTTTTGATGCAGAAAATGTATATGTTATTTATAGAACACCAGAACAATGCAAGATTTCTGTATCATCTCAATTGTTTTGGAAAAAAATGGTGAAAAGCTATAAAGGGAAACATTAAATATATCTGATCGTTTTCTTGCAGGGAGGAGGGCAGGAAGGGGAGGCAGAGGAGCAAAAGTTCATAGTTAATTTTAATTGAGGAATTTCCCCATATTTTGTCATTCAGCTCTTGAAACTGTGACCACAACAGACTGTTTGAACTGTGGTGTGAGAGAGACTGAAAAATTCCCCAGGCAACTCTAAGCAGGTACTAACCCCAGAGTTGACAAGGAAAGGTTTTAAAGTAGCATGAAATTCAGCACGGGCGCTGCACCCAGCAGAGGAAACTCCGGCCATCTGGAGACAAGGATGACCAGCGGCCACAGCAGTCTGTAAAATTGCAAGAGCTGCCAAAATTAAACTGTGAAGTCAGGGCGGGAAGGCAACCAATGACCGGAGAGATCAGAAGTTCAGAGAAGCCCCAGATGAGCTCCCAACAACAAGTGTGGCCAGCGTACACCGAAGTTTATTAAGGATGTTGAGAGGAGGGGAAAATATCTGTGCAGAAGATGCCCAGCTGGCGAGGAGGGAGTGGTGGTGATGCTCGGGTAACTGGATGAATCCCATTGGCCAAGTCCCTGGCAGATCCCACCCATCCACAAGTGTAAAATAAATCTCTAAAGTTGTACCTCGTGTACCACTTGACCTTATTGCTTTTAGCCTGCTGGCTTTATATCTATTTATTTATTTTATTTCGGTTTGTCCCCAAGGAGGGGCTGGAAGGAAATGAATTTTGAAGCAGCACCTTTCACCACCTTGCCGTACTACCCCGATCCCTGCATCCAGCGGTGAGTCTGAGCGTGACGCAACTCCCCTATCGCAGCTCTGATCAGAGCCTCCTGTGTAATCGTTAACTCCCCTGCTATCGGCCGCCGGCAGCTGGGCTGCACGCGGAAAAAATGCGCCGCTCTCTTCATGCTCAGTGGAGCTTATTATTATTTTTGGCTTTCTAACAGGTTACTGTTTAATTATAGGCATCCGTTTAAGATATCCCCTTTTCCTCTTTGGCGTTAGAGGGAAAAGAAATATATGATAAATAAGACGAAAGGTGATAGTATCTTTCCCTGGTGTTTTGGAGCAGAAGGTTACGCTGTGCTTTGGGTAGTACAGGAATGGCTTTAGCTTTCTGTTGTGTGTCTGTTTGTTTCTTTAAGTGAAAAAACTCCTGGGAATAATATGAGCTGAACTATTAAGCCCTGAGATTTTGGAATTTAAAGGATAAATAATTAATTTAAAATATTCAGAGAAGAAAAAAACTGCCTTCTAAGAATGAACAATTTTCCAGGAATATTTTTTCCTTCTGCCTAACAGCCAGCGTCAGTGCCTGACAACCACTCTTATTTTAGCTTTGTTGTTACGCCGAGTTTTATAACTTTCCAGCAGATAAAAGAGCATGTCCACACGAGGTGTCACAGTATCACATTGTCGGTTTGTTTGTTTCTCCCAATAGAAGATACTATATTTAAGCATGCAAATGACATGTACATGGTATTTTTCCAGTCGTAAAGTTCGGAGAGGTGAAATCCTCTGGGCACAGTCACTTGTTGAGCTCCTTTACAAGACTGGTTTCTGTCTGTGTTTTGTAAAAGCCCTGGCTGGTGTCTCATGGAGGCATTAATCCCTGGAAGAGTTAACTATTAACTCTGCATCCTCTGCTGGGGAAGGCTACCCTGCTGCACAGCTCTGTGTTGGAGAAGGGGCTTGGCCATCATCACCCAGCCTGTGGCATTGCAGGCAGCTTTGTGATCTCTGGTTGTTTTTTCCCCCCACTCCACTTTTGTGCTTTGTTATAAGGTTTTGGGGGGGCTTTTATCCCGTTTGTGGGGGTGTTTGGTGCCACTGCTGTGTGAAGGTCCTGGGGAGGAGAGTGGAGACCTGGCAGCGAGGAGGGGCCGTGGTTGGGGCCAGCAGAGGGAAAGGAGAGAGGCTGGGAAATAGCGCACGGTCCTTGGCCGCGCTGCCGTGGCACAGGAAGATGGAATGAAGCCCAGGGTATTGGATTCCCCACGGAGACCTTCCACAACATGAGCCCAGGGCTGGCCAGGCACATACAGCCACGCTCTGATCTCCTGCAGAGCCACCCAGCAGGGCTGACCCTGAGTAGAAGAGCAGTGCCCGCCCAGCAAGGTGGATTTGGGCTGGCAGCAGTGGAGCCTTTAGCACATTAATGTTCCCATGGGTGGAAGCCCCAGACAGGCAAATTCCAAAACTGAAAATGAGGAAAAAGGAAAAAAGGAAAAAAAGCATGAAGATGCACTGGGAAATGTACCTGAGCTCTGGGACAGCTTTCCAGACAGTGAACTCCTGCCAGTTTGTATCCCATCTCGTGTCAAATAACAGATTCTAAAAATTGGTGCTGTGGTGCAGGCAAAAAATTCAGCTGGAGCATGAATTAAAGAGAAAAAGGATCCATTTGCTGTATTTGGTACAACTTCTTAAATAAGCCTTTCACCCTTACAAATCTGCCTCATCCAGCAAGTCAGGCCTTACAGTAGAGATGCTGCTCCTCACCACATACCTTAGTAGCATGATGAGTTTTTAAGTGACCATTGCAGTGTGGGAAACCTCAGGACAGATAGAATTTGTGACACCCCTCAGTCATAAAACCTATTTGAGATGTAGCTTAGAGTAACAACATGTCTCAGCTGTTATGCATGTCTCTTTACATGAGCCAAGAGTGGCATTTGTTCAATTATTAGTGACTGTGCTCTGCCACACATCAAAATCTGCTCAAAGCTGGTCCCAAAGATACTTTTCTCAGTCTGAGACATAGATAGTCCTCATCTTTAAGCTCCGTTGGTTGCATATTCATGATGTGTTATGTGGCATTTCTCTGACTGCTTTAACAAAATTCAATAGTTTCAGAATTGCATTTATTTTACACAGTTTGAAACGCTTCTGCTTTGATGTGGTCAAAATACTTTATTTAGCTAATACCAGAGTGCTTCTTTGCAACCTTAAAATTACATCTAGTAATTATCTAACCAGCAAACTGATAATGTTGACCTGAGTTATGCTGGCAAAAAAACAACAGTGGAAAGTGTTTTAAACCCTGCTAAACTGGTGGGAGGGCATGAATGTCACACAGATTTCCCTGTAGTTTAGTGTGGAGGGGGAAACAGTTATAAATCCCAGTTAACTCTAAGATTTGTGGCTTTGATTTACCCTCTGCTGTTGCTTCATCTACTTATCTCTTCAGTTTGGGGGTGTCCAGCAGGCAGGACATGTGGGAGGCAGCTGAAACATTTCCTCTGTCAAGAGGTGAACACAAGCACACAGAGGAGCATTAGCTAATGTGCCTTTATGATGCTCATATGCTTTATGCCTGTCATTTCACAGGCCACTGCAAAATGGTATATCCAAACAACACAGTAATTCAGTGCCACAGATGAGGAAAAATAGCTGAGTGCCCAGACTCTGTGCCATGTGTGATTGTTTAGGCCACTCCAGCCTCTGTCTCAACAGCCCAGCTCCTCCATTTAGGCTATTAAACTCTTTGTAAATGTGGGTATCAAAGCAAAGCATCACAATAAAATCATAGGGAGCTCATCTGGGTCACAGGGCAGCAGCCTCCTTCTTCACAAGCTCATCATTGCTGCGTGCTGGAGTTCAGTGCTGGAGCTGCAGCCCAGCTGACAAGGGACAGAGGAACAGTGGGTGCTGCTGGGGATGTGCATCCTTTTGCAGAAGTGGAGGATGCAAATGTAGCTTGTGACTGAAGTGAGTTTGTTTGGACAGGTGTATCCTGAGTCTGCCTATCTTTCTTCTTAAACAGAAAGAGCTGAGAGATGCTAAAATTCAGCAGACCTCCAAGTCTTTCTCCTTTTACTTCCCTTGTGAAGGGAAATACTTGAAATCAGGAATATGCACACTCAGTGCTCTGGCTCCTGGGGTTTGGGAAGTGCTGCTGTAATGGCAGAAGCACCTGCACTGAAGTGCCAGGCCACTGACCCCCATGAATTACAGGCTTGGATGGTACTGTGGGAGCTCATCCTGCACTGCAGAAAACTCAGGTCAGCTCTGAGTCATAAAATAGCTGATTGTCTGAAACAGGCGGGATTTCCACCTTCCAAGAAGTGCCCACCTAGCTGCAGCTGAAAGCCACTAATGTAAGATAAAGAAGGCACTGTAATTATGATCAAAGTCCAGCTGTTGAGAGGTATGTAATTAGTATCTCTCCCCAAAGCTGCTTTTTTTTCAGCTAATGCCTGGTTGGGGGAGTGATGTTTACAGATAAGTTACTTGTGTTCTTGGAAATAATGGTCATTAGGCTGTGTTTTACCCAGGAGCCCTCTCCTTTGGGGGCTGTTGGGAATGCACCTGCTGGTGCACTGGACTGTAGTCCTGCCTGCTCTGCTCCTCCCTCTCCCCATGCCCAGGCTAATTGGCAGCCTCAGGATTTCACATCATTGCTGTGTTGAAGGTGCTCACCGTGGCTCACTCCTCCCTTTTGAATGAAAGGGCTCTCACACAAGCTGCTCTTTCTCCTTTCATTTCTCACTTTGTATTCTCAGCACAACGTGATACAGTCCAGCCTCCAAATTCTCACTAATAACAGAGGAAAAACCCTGAAATCCTCTGGTCTCTGCAGCATCTGTGCTGGAAACCTAAATTCTCAGACATGGTCCTGGGTTTTGAGGAGGTTGCTAAAACCAAAAAATCAAACAAAACCCCCCAGCTAGGTATGTAGAAAATAAAAAATCAATTTTTAGAAAACAATGAGAAAAACTGTAAGAAATTACTTAAGGAGGGTATTAGAAATTATTTGGAAAGGAGGGGAGTGTTTGGGCCATGGAAACATCGTCTCTTGGGTGCTGTATCTGGATGGATTTGGTGAGCAGGGCCTAGTTCCAGCCAGGCAGAGCTCCTGGGTTCAAAGAGATCTTTCATCAGAAGCATTGCATGTGTCACTTCACCTTCCCTCATTGGTTCCCACACGTATCAAACAGGGCTGTGAAGGGACTGCAGTTATCAGATAGGAGTCTGGCCAAGGGCAATGCTGCAATACAGCACAAAGGTGGAAACTCACTGTACCCCGAGCTCCTCACTGCCAACAGGCACCAATGAGACTGCAGGCTTCTCTCCCTTGGGTTGGGAAGGGACACATCCAGACAGAACATGCTGGCTGCAGGCAGCAGGGTGCTGTATCCCTCACGGCTGTGAATCAGTGCTGGAGTAATCAGCTCTCCTTTCACTCCAGTATCAGCTGGGTGACACTGTGACAGAGATTTGCTTAAGCTGTCCTAGGCTCATGTCCTGCAGGAGCATCTCATCCCACGTGCAGGCTCTGCAGAATCCTTGCATTTGGGCAACCGCACATTTTCCCTCTTTCCTCCTACTATGCTTTGCTGAGGAATAACTGAACTCCTCCATGACAGAGTGGACAAATTTCAGTTGCCTTCACCTACGCAATGGGAGCCCAAATTTGCTGTGCTGGCAGAAAGACCTGAAGTCGAGTAAAGTAAGACACACAACTTGGTGTAGATCTATTTGCAGAAACAGCCAGTGATAGTGCAGGTACTTTCCAGAGACTCAGAGAGGGCCCAGAAATTGTTCTGAGCAGCTTGTGGTGTGCTCAGAGCAGCTGGTGACTCCTGAAGGAGCAGAGTTGCCTCCATGCAGGAAGGAGAGGTGGGAAGGTGCTTTTGTTTCTGGCCTTTGTGAACTCTCTGGTGGAGTGCTGGTCATGTTCACAGCTATGCTGCCTCCCCTGGTAAAAACTCCATGGGAGAAGGACCACAGCTGGAGCCAGATGCACGTGAGAGGACAGCATTCTCTGTGCCAAAACAACTCTTGCAGAGTGGCCTCCTTGGCAGGAGGGCTTTGCAGAGCAGCTCTGCAGTGGACATGCTGCCAGCATGGGACCTCTCACTGCCTCCAGCACCTCATCAGGGATGTGTGCCGCTGCTGCTGGTGAGCAGGGGAGGGTATTTATCTCATCTTTGAGGTCTGTTCTTTGGTCACTGTCCTGTTCTTGTACTGCAATCTCATCAGAAGATGGGTTTAAAAGACAGAATCTTTGCAAAACCTTGCTCAAGAGTTGCACATTAAACCCTCTTCATTTCTCTCTTCCTGGAGAGCCCCTGAAGTCTGCTTACCCCTTCTGCCCTCCTCCATTCTGTCCCTGCTGGACCTCTTTACTCCACAGTCACTGACAAGGACAGCACTTTTTCCTCTTCAAAACAGTATAGGCTTCTCAAGAAAATATTTGTCTGCTTGGAGGCCCTTTTAGTGCTGTTTAAAAGATTAAAGTGGAAACAAACCAACCATTTTTCTTCTCAGATCCCAAAGGACTGCAAGGAGAATACGGGAAATCCTTCATGGGGTCCTTTGTACTGTAAGGAGAGGGTACCTGATTCACAGTGCCTTGTCCAACTTCAAAAATCCTGAAGAAACAAAGAAGCAAGTTCTTAATAGTTCATCTGTTGAGAGGTGTTTAGGGTGTTCATGGCACATGTTATAATTCCATGCTGATTTACACTGTATCTTCTGCTGCACGCTAGTTTTCAAAAGCTCCTCTCAACACCAGGATTTCTGGCCTGATACAAAGCAAAAGGACTTAAAAATAAAACCCTCTGCTGTTCAACACATGCCCAAAACAGTATTGAAGCTTTCCTTATAAAAAAATTTCAATAGAAGTAATAAGGTATGGGGGAGGAAGGAGGGTTTTGGATGAGGAAAGATCAAGGAAACTTGGCTTTCAGTTTGGTGCCTGGCTCTAAGCTAGTTTTGCACTTACGTGAAAATCTTCCTGGGAACATGGACATGGTGGTGGGAGCCAGTGGTTGTACTGCCATACAAATCTTGAACTTCTTTTTACTTTAAAATTTTGTATCCCATGATCAACACTGAAATAATCAGAAGGAAAATGTTTTGCTATAACAGATTTCTGAGGTTTGACTAGCTCTGCTGATGATAGATAACATCTGCTCAGATAGCTTCATGAAAACATCTGTATCTGTTCTCAGGCCTCACTTGGGAGTTTTTGGTGCCTGTTTACAGTCACTCCTGTGTAGCATATCACCTCCCCACAGGATTTTGCTGCTGAGTCATTTCCAATCAGGTGTTTAAATGCCACAGGTGGTCTGATGTGATAAATACCAGTACACATAAGCAAGGGGAATTCAGTCAGCGCATGGAGCTATAAAGAGAACAGCCACCTCCCCAAGTGAGAAGGGGGAAACCCTGCAGTAAGTGATCAGGGCTTCAGTAAGTTCTTTGCAACATAAAAATAAGCCTGCTTACAAAACCTTGCCCTGGAAAATTCAGTGCCTGTGTGGTTTGGTAATGTTGATAGGCACAAACGTCACTGCAGGCTGAACAAATGCATGGAAAGAAACTTGGACTATGCTGGTGAGCTGGATGCTGCAAGGAGCAGTGGCTCAGCAGTGTATTGCCAGCAGTGTCTGGGGAGCAGGAGCTGGAGGGGTACAACAGTGGGATGGCTGGAACTGCTGTCAGTGGGGTATATCAGGTGGCTGTGACAGGTGTGAGATTGTAGTTCAGCTGGCTCTGAGAGTTAACATGGGCATTAGGTGGTCAAATATTACAGGGTTAAAACTCTCCATGTAAAAAAACAAATTTTCTTTAAATAGTTTTCCAAGTTTAGTTGTTCATATTTGTGAATTTTCATCTTAAAATATACAGGCTGGAAACATCATTCCTGTTTTTGTTGAAAAGGCTGTTGCTATATGTATTCCTAGCACTACTGCAGCTACAGCTTTAAGATTATCACCAGCAAAAATCATAAATCACATTAGGTGTAGCAATGCATTGATAAAATTATAGGGAGCCAACCCTGTAATTTCTTAGCACCCGGCATAGTTACAAAAGCAAAGTTCCTGTCAGCGCTCCAGGTAGCATTCCCTTACACACCAGCAGTGTTCCTGACAAACAATTCATTTGTTTCTGTCTTCCAGGACTATAATCTGCTCTTAATTCTTTGTCCTTTATCTGCCCTGTCTTGCAGCTATTTTGTGACACACAGAAAGGTTTTTGCAAGTGCTCTTATTTTTGAGAGAAGGATTCTCTGCCCTTGGGCTTAGGAATAGCTGCCCTGCCACAGAGTTGCTACATGCTGAAAAATGCAGCCCGCATGGCGTTTAGCAGAAGAGCTCCTTTTCCTGTAGGAGTGCCACTGGTGGCAACGGTGAGGAGTGGGAGTTAATATTTAGTATCCAAAACACACCAGATTTCACAGGTTGGCTGGGGGGGTAAAAAGTTTGGGAAGCTTCAACCAAATTCGTATTACAGGAATCTGCACCTAACATCTGCTTTGCTGGTGTTTCTGTTTTGCATTTTAATTATTTACTGAAACTCAGGATGTTGCTGTTTACAGTTTCCTGCTTCTAAAGAGATCTGGGGACTTTCTGTATTATCATGATGATTTATTTGATATTTTTTTAAAATTCAACCTTTGAGACAAAGTTTATGAGAAGGACTTTATAAGTCCCCTGTGCCATTCGTAAGGAGTATTTGTAACCAAAGACAGAAGCAGCTTTTGTAAGAGTAGGTACCTTAGGGAGCCAAGTGTCTTACCTGGCTCAACCCAAAATGTCACAAGCCTTTTGCAGTAGGCAGTCTGAGAACACTCCTGTTCTAAAAAAGAAGCATGTATTTCATGCTCCCTGTCTGT
>VZUA01108830.1:16122-31117 GCA_013401035.1 Horornis vulcanius
TGGATGGATGGATGGATGGATGGATGGATGGATGGATGGATGGATGGATGGATGGATGGATGGATGGATGGATGGATGGGCGGGCGCTGCAGAACTTCATCTCACGCCTGGGGTTTCTATCCAGGGCTTCTCTAGGCTGGTCCTGGGGACACCAGGCCACATGGGGGGGCCTAGCCTGGGACATCTAGATCCAGGATGTGCTCCTCTTCCAGATCAGGAGGAGCTAGCACCCGCTCTCTTGCTTATCTTGTGACAGAGCAGTTTCCAAAATCTGCAGCAGCCAGGACTCTCACTTCTCTTTTCTCGGACTTTGAGCACGGGTTGTGCTGGCTTTACTACAAGTTACTAAACAAGCATCATCCTTTATTGTTAGTTTTCAAACACTGATCTACCCAGGGCTTCTGAATAATACAACAATTGTATTATTGAATATTTATGCAATTCTGATGAACAATTATTAGAAAAATAGGGATGTCTTGGGGATACAATCAAGTTTCTTAGCGAAAATTGTTGTCCAGTCTGCAGAAATATTGGGGTGTTATTAATCAGTCAGACTTTCAAAAGTTTTCATGTAGTTTTCTAAGTTGGGACTTAGTTACTGGAGTTGTGACTCAACAATTTAAGGACATCACTAACAAAGTTACACAATTTGCAGGAACACTTGGAAGACTGGAAATGACTCAGAAGCCTGCAGGAGTTATTACAATGCCCTCCTAGTAAAAGGAGTAGACTGCAAAACCCATTACAGTTGCAACCTCTCACTGGCAAATTGCAGCCTCATTAGTAATCTTGGCAAGTTGACGGGAGTTTTACATTACTGATCCTCTTGTTAGCCCCTCAAGTGTGCCACTGAAGCGCTCTTTCGGGAGCAGTTTGTGGAAGCGAATGTTGTAAATATATTGCCTTTATAGGCAAACAGACGCTCTCTGTCTTTGGGGCCATCAAACTGGCACATTCACCGACTCACAACTCACTTAAAAATAAATGGAAATAGAAGGTAGTAGTTAAACCTGCCAAAAATTAGGATCTAATGATAATTGTAAGCACACAAATTTTGTAGTATTTTCCCAGTGAGCCAAGACACATACAGTAACATAAAGTAGTTTTCTTTCCTCACAAAACTCTCTCTTTAGTGGTGTGGACATTCTACGTAACATATAACTCTTCTATATGCAAGGATGACATACATACATATATATACACACATATATGTCTGTATATATAGATATATAAATTAAAAAACATAATTATCTATCAACAACATAGTGACCTAAATGCACTAACATTACTGTAGGGCAGTAGCAGTTGTTCTCAGGCAGGCAGTAGGGGGTCCTGTTCAGGTATGCCACTAAGACAAGAAATTTATATAATTAGGAATCCGTCTGTCACAACTGTCCCCAAGCACTCCCTCGGTGTCCCTCACACCACAGTCTGGCTGACAGCATGTGGTGATGCATGTAGCCAAGGAACATCATTATCTCTCCACTGTGCCTCAGTTTTTCTCGTAGATTCTTTAAACCTGGCTGTTCTTCCTTTAAACTGACTTGGGAGCTGCAGAGCATCCAAGCAGACTCCTTCCACTTCAGTAGAGCACTGGTAGCAGTTTAACACATTTCCCATAATTGCCCACAAATGCTCCTTGAAGGACAAACACTTCCACAAAGCTTCTCAGATAATATTCTCCCTGATTACAGTCTCAGGAGGGCTTTTCTGCCAAGGAGAAAAAAATGCCACACCTTGAGGTTAGCTCCTCACGGGCTGTCAACAAGGTGTCCTTAGCCACACTGTTCAAAACTTTTTCTCCTCTGTTTTTCCTCTGTTCATTGCTGGCCCTTGTGTGGCTTCTGCTTTGAAAGAATTAATTATTCAAGCTGCCTACATGTCTCTTTTCAACAACAACTAGCCCCATTGTGTAACAAGGACAAAAACCTTCTGTAACAGTCAGGACAGATGGCTGAAGCCTGGCAACACGTTTCAGAGGAGTGCCACACCTCTGTGTTATCAAACCTGGCTTCATTTGCAAACCTCCTTATCTTTGATATTTCAATTATAGTGCTACTCTTGAGGATATCCTTGTTGCTCAAAAACATCATATTGAATTATTTTTAGTGCCTCATTAAGACAAGAAACTGGGAAACATGATCCAAACGCAAGCTAAAAGCTGAACAATCCAAAGAATGCAAACTATATAATTTAATAAAAATCTTGTTTAAGGAATTATTATTTATCTTTTGCTGGGTTTTTAACATGTTGGGAATGGAAACACTCCAGTACTATTCAGCAAATATCCCTGCTGGAATATTTTTTTTCTTGCCATAGTGATACTATCTCAAGGAAATGTGTAACAGTGCAGTGCCAAGATGCTGTGCTGAGGTATTTGTGCCCCCATGCTTCCTTTCCTGCAGGGTTTTCTGCCTCTAAAAAGATGTCTGAGTTGCTTCCTCACACTTCTTTGATTTGTTTGATCATTATATTCGAACCCATTCTTAATTTCCTCTTGCTGGCCTTTTTGAAAGCCTCATGCATGATTTCCAGTTGATAAAATTGCCATTGGGATGCCCTTGCTCTCCCTTTAGTGTTGATCATCATCACTCATGAACAGATGCTGGGGAGGCAGATGATCTTTCAAATGTAGCAAGGAAGACCGGGAGGAGAACGCCTGGAGGCAGATTCAAGCACTTAGAAGGCTGTAGTCACACACGGTGGTGTTAGCTTGCTTCAGGGAGGGAGGAGATGGAGAGCTGAACATCAAAGAGCAATGGAAATGTAAAATCCTTAGTTCTGTGATTCCTCCTTTCATCTGTGCTTTTTCTCCTGGCAAGGTGTTGCAGGCAGTTCTGCTTTCTGTGCCACCGAATAGACTCAAGCTTCAGTGAATGTAAATGGAGCCCCTGGATCAGTGTTTTTGTCCTTCAGAAGTCCCAACACTCTCTGAAATTAATTTGAGACTGGATATTTTCAATCAGCAAAAGCAGGTACAAACAGGCTTTCTAGGACAAACAAGGCACAGGTATTCTTCAGGCTCAAGTTGCAACAAGATGGGGAAGAGCAGGAAAATTGGGAATAATCCATTCTAGGGGATGCCTTAGGCCAGTCCAAGCCATACACTGCATGGTGCTGCCAGACCAGCATCTGGGACAGAAGATTTGGTGCAGGATCCTGCCTGCACCCCCCAAATGTGGGGTGGCAAACAGAGGCTCATTGTGCTGGGGCTCCCCCCAGCCTGGGTTCCAGGGCTAGGCCAGGATGCCACAACCACTGCCCACAGGTCCCTTAACCTGTGTGAGGGGTCCTGACTTCTGGTTGCTGGTGCTACTGCTGGCTGCAGCCAGCTCTGCTGTGCTCACTGGTACCAGAGCAAACCTTGGCACCACTGTGCCCTTGTTCAGCCCAAGTGAGTGGTGCCATCAGTTTGGGGATGTGAGGCAATCTGTGACATCTCTGTCAGTGCTCCCACAGACCAGTGATTCTGACACGAGAGGCCGCCGTGAAAACAAGAAAGGGCTGCATGTATAAAAACCACCTGAAACATAATATGAAACATGCAATATAAAGCTAACACAGCAAGAACTCCAAACTGAGGGAAGTGGAGATCTTAAGACCAGCTTTTAAAGTTTTGTCAAGAAAATCCAGAAATAATTACTAACTTAATTACCTGGAGCTATACCAGCAGGCATCCCAAAACAACGCTTACTTATTTCTGAAGCACTCTTAAGTTTTGTGAGTAGCCCCAATTTTTTTTTTCTATCTGTGAAGGCCTGGCCTGATTTAAGAAAGACTTTTCTAATGTAACAAGAGCAGTATCTGATGAACTGAGGTTCAACCTATAAAAAAACTGCTACTGGCAAGCATTTTGAGTAATCAGTTGTCCATATGAGATTAAAGGGTAAAATAACATTTCTGCAACTTACAGCTTACAGTGAGGCCTAAATAGACACTGTGCTAAACTGTTCTTGTGCTGGGCTGACCCTGCTGACCCACCAAAGTTGTTCTGCCCCTGCCCTCCTCAGCTGGACAGGGGAGAGAAAATACAATGAAAAGCTTTTGTGCAGGGAGATAAAGGGCAGGGAGATAAAGGGCAGGGAGAGATCACTCACCAGTTACTTTCACAGCAAAAGAAAGCAACTTGAGGAAATTAGTTTAATTAATTGCCAATCAAATCAGAGTAGGATAATGACAAATAAATACAAATCTTAAAAAAAACCCTTCTCTTTTTCCCCAGCTTAACCAGTCACACGTTCAGCCCCTTCTCCCCATGGCTGCACAGGGGGCAGGGAATGGGGATGGTGGTCAGTTCATCACACCATTACACCTTGTTTCTGCTGCTCATTCCCCCTCGCAGGGGGATCCCTCATTTTTTTCCCATGCTCTAGCTTCCCATGAGGTCACAGCCACCTTCAGGCACATCCATCTCCTCTGCCCTGGGGGCTGCAGGTGGATCTCTGCTCCACCTGGGGGCTGCAGGGGCACAGTTGCCTCTCCATGGGCTTCAGGGGAATCTCAGCTCTAGTGCCTGAAGTGCTCCTGCCCCTCTTTCCTTGACCCTGGTGGCTGCAGGGCTGTTTCCCTTCATATCCTCGCTCCTGTCTCCATCAGTGCAGGTTTTATGCCCCCTCTGAAACACCTCATCACAGATGTGCTGCCACCATTGCCAGTGGGCTCAGCCTTGGCCAGAGGGAGGTCTGTCCTGGAACCTACTGCCATTGGCTCCATCTGACACAGGAGAAGCTTCCAGCAGCTTCTCACAGCATCCACCCCTTAAAGCCGCCCCTTTAGACCCCCTTGCTACCAAAATCTCACCATGCAAACCCAGTACAGTGTTAAACAAATTTGGCTCCAGCTGCTGTATAAAATCAATCCCAAAAGTCCCTGTAGTTCATGGTAAGCCATGCTCAGTGATGTAGTATCAGTTAATTTGTTTCAGTGTCCTCTCAATGATGGAATGTACTTCAGTCTTGCTCGTTTAAGAATATAATCTTTCTCTGATCTTTGAAGTGATGAAATGAAGGAGTAGATCATGGAGGCATAGAAATTAGAGCAGTAAAAGAGCTATTAGACTGTAGTGCTCATTATTCCACCCCTAATAGGCTTTGCCGTTCATTCTTGGGTGCTTTGTCCAGTATACCTAAAAACCTGGGAGCATGGGAAGAATGAAGGAGCAATTCTAGTGTGCAGAAATGTCAATCCTTTTCTCTCTGCTTTGATCCAGCTATAGGATGAAGCAAAGAAGTAATTGCTGCCATTATAGAGAACAAATCTATTTGCATTTCTACAGTGCTTCAGCTCTAGCTGTGAATGCCTAATCAGTCCTATTGCTGGAAAAATGTTTTCCAGCCTCTTGTCAAATCTGTGTGTGATTGCAGTGCATTACTGCAAATCCACTTCACCCGTGCCCTGGCCCACATCACCAGAGGGCTGGGTGAGAATTTTTGAAGCCAGTGCTGGTGTGTAGGAAACAATAGAGCAGTGCCTGTCAGTGCCTCAGTAACTGGGCCTCTGACAGAATCTTGCCCAGCATAACATGCAAAGGTGTTTGTGTTTCTAGAAGTATAAAACCCTAAATAATGGGTGTGTAAAGATCTCCTTACACACCTTTGCAGGAACAGTAACATTTACCCCGATGTTCATGCGAGGCTTAGCCTTAATAATTACATTGCATTTTCCTCACCCAGACTTCTGCAGCAGTTTTGGCTGTAGGCTGTTTCTTATTCCCTGTTCTGCATGCTTTATCAGAGTGATAAGCACTATCGAGCCACTGCTACATCCTGATGCCAACGTAGCTGCACAGTGCAACACATATTTGTGTATTTACCCTGAATCCCAATGAGCTGCACCTGATCTTCTACTATTCGATAGTTTTGTCCTGTCTTCGCAAACTGTTGAAATTTAAGGACAGTTTAAGCTTAATATGCAGTTCTCAAGACTAATATAGCTGCTTGGTTTCAATCACCCAGCTCAGAACTGTTGTAATCCCATTTATTTTGGTCTAATTTACACTTCTGTTTAATTGGATATGTAATGCATGTGAGTCAGACAAAAATCATTTGTCCCATGATGTTTTTACATACACATTTAAGAATTTTATCTCCTGTAATCCACTGTCACTCTTAGCACTCTTGCAAAGTCAAAATCATTTAAACAAATATCTCAATCTTTTCTCATCAAAATCATTCATTTTTCATGTATTTACAAAGTCAATTTTTCCATGAGAAAGCAGCCAGTACCCCACAACTGCATTTCCATTTAATGAATTTAATTATCATTATTTCTCCTCACCCAGGAAACATTTATGGCAATTTTCCATTTAATAATTTCAATAACAAGCTACAGCAGTAGCTTTGGATTTTAAAGATTGTCAAACCTCATCCTGTAGGATGAGGAATGGGAAACTTTGTTTGTTAAACAAGACACAACAATCATGAAAGAGCCTGTAATGGGAACAGTGTGTCCTGTAACTGGACAGGTGCGCTCCTTAGTTAGCGAAGTGACCTCCATGAGATGCACCAAATCAATCTGTCCTAGAGATGTTGCTTCCACAAAATGTTCAGGAGTGCTGTAGTAAAACTCTCTTTTATATATCCAACTTGTGTAAATCCTTATCAGAACCCAGTGCTAGAAAAATAAAACACATTTATTTAGAAGGTCGTTCTGCCTTCGGGGGAAAGGAAATGAAAACCTGGACAGGGAGTGAAGTAGATCTTGACACATCTGCAGATTTATGCTAGAGGTTCAATCATATATCCTACAGGATCCTATAGGTTTATATCCTAAATCTCAGAAGGAATAAGAAATATCTTCCACCTACTGCCTTCTGCTAGCAATAACTAACCAAATGTTTTGGCAATTCCTAAGGTTAAATGGGGTCTGTCCTTTGCTGTTGTCAGTGAGGAGCATGGATACAGGATAGAGCCACAGGACATACCCGTGCTGCTGTGTGGGTGGGCTTTGTGCAGTGTGAACTATAGTAAAAGAAAGAAAAAAATAATTCTACAAAGGGCTTTTTATGTGGTTAAAGCCTTGTGAGCATTCCCCTGGTGTGTCCAGATCTGACAGAAAGCAGCTTGTGATCCGAATATCTGGAACCTTCTTGGTGGCGAGGACAGGATGTTTTCATTGGCGTTTTCATTCTCTACCTTGAACTTGTCAAGTTGCTCACAACATAGTTAAAAGCAGAGGACTGGGGAATGACTCCTCTTGTCCCACCCCTCACACTCCCCACAAACAGCAACTGCCTAAGGTTCCACATGTTTGGATATTATGAGTGTTATTATATTATTATTTGCCCCAAGGGATTTACCATGAAAATGCTTCACCTCTTGAGGCTGAAGGTAGATATTTTTGGCAACAAATGTGGCAGAAATTTTTAGGAGCTTTTAGGGCAGTCACTGGCATGAACCCTGAGGCTGCCTGAGGAGCAAGCACTAGACTGGACAGGGAATATAGAAATGTCCAGTTGTCTTACTTCCCTCTTGCTGCCCAAATTCACTCTTCCTCATTCCCAGAGCTACCCAGGTCTTTGCCATACACGTTTTGAGGCATCAGAGGAAAATTCCTTCGTGTCATTCTCATTATCATAATTAGCCATAATTAAAGAACAGATACATATTTTATGCACTTTGATATAACAATAACAAAACTACAATGAAGAAATGGCTGTGTGCTATGAAGAAGAACCAACACCCCTCTGTGAAGGAGCTGACTGAAATATTTGTGTTCTACTGGCACAAAATCCATGTGATGCAGGAGCATAGTCTGGTGGGGAAGAGGCAGCTCCCACAAGACAGCCGACTCCTCCTCTCTAGGACACTGACACTTGTCAAACTCATTATTACAGCTTCAGAAGCCACAAACATATTAAATCAGAGTGTTTAAAAAAATACAGTAGCACAATAATAGGCTTCTTGGGGACCTTGCTGCTATATTTAATGCATTAAAAACCATTTCTATCTAGCACACCAGTTAAGGATAACTGTAAAAGCAGGAGATAACCTGCTTACCACAGGTTAAGTGGTTTTTTTTGAAGCTCATGTCCTGCTGATTCATTCTGAATCATATCACGACAAATACTTTCACACTTGTTTATTGGTTTGAAAGGTTTCTGTTTCTGAAAGTTCAGCACAGTAGTTTCATGTCACTTTAGGCCTATCTGCATGCCTGCCCATCAGTTAATTTTTCTTTTCCAACAAAAACACTATTTTCATTTGATCAATGAGCATCACTGCACATTAATACTCATATCCCTAGAAACAGGAGCTAGCATGGGCACAAGAATTTTATCATTCTCCTCCATCTTTGTTCATCAGAGCAAGGATTCTGTTTAAAAATAAACCCAAACTTGAAATGTTTGTTGAAGGTTGGATGTGTTTCTTTTCCTGTCTATATACACTTACAGAAATTCTCACACTTTCAGAGGTCTAAATTTTAGATTTCAATTACTAAGGCACAAGACTGATCCATATCCTAAGATGTAAACACACCCTAATTTAGAACTGTAGAACTTTGGTATTTTAAAGTTGGTTGATATTCCAAAGTGTTCCCTATTTCTAAGGGAGACTGAACCAAGCCCAGGTAGGCACCTGGAATCTCTCGAGCCTTGACAATATCCCTGTCTATCCTAAACACATTTAACTTTTTCATCAAACAATAAATTTTACATTTGAAAACTGCACTAACTTAAATGCCTGTCAATGGTACCTGGCAATCTTCATTTAGTACAGATATTAATTCCTCTTCTCTTTGTTCTTGAGCTATTTGTACCACTATTTGACTGAGCTAATCCAATAAAAATGCTAAACTGTTTCAAACATTTTTCTTTATAGTTCATTTCATGCCCTATTTTACAGCAGGTTATTCTCTAATCTAATTTACATTATTCTGAAATCACAAACTAATCCTAATTACCTTTTAATGATAATACAAGCTAATTTAAAGCAAACATCAGCTGCTGCAGTGAAAACCTATTGTAGAAGTTCCTTGCAAATGAGATCATGGGGTTTATGTATTTTGATAGGAAATATTAAATGAAAATATTTTCTTGTTTTATGTGTTAAATTCAATATTTACACTGTAGTTTCAAATGTGGGGCACAAGTGTTGCTGTTTCAGAATCTTTGGAGGAGTTCATCTTGAAATTTAGAGAATAAATGAATTATTCATTAATTAGTTCAGCATGAATAATAACCAGAAACATAAGTCCGCCTTTAACATAGATTGAGAGCAGGTTAGGATCCAGCAAAGTTTCTGTATTTGAAGAGAGAGTTCAAAACTTTATTGCCTCTCACTTTCTTGATTCAAAATACTTTTCTTCTGAATTTCTGCTGAATCAGACTTGTTTTTTTTCCTTTAATCACTCAGATCTGAGAGGTCTGAGGACTTTTCACAGACAGGTCTTTTATACAAACATTCTTGACTGTCCTGAAAATTATATCTGAAAGTAGGATTTTTCTCTCATATGGAGTTCTGAAGAAAACTCAGAGGGTTTTTTTCACACGTGTACTGTCCTTGAGGTTGAAAAGACAAAATTATCCTCATATATCCCTCTGTCAATATAATAATAAGGTGATACACACTGATATTAAATTTTGGCATATTTGAAGCTTCAAAGGTGAAGAAAACAGATACAAAGTTTTGTTTTGGATCCGTAGCTAGTCTGTCACACTTAAATGATATCAGATGTGGTTGAAGCCATGGATTTAGCAGTCTTTAATATTAAAGTGAGACATTTATATTGATAATGGGATGGGATTAGGGGTCTTAACATTTCAGAATACAAAGCACCCACTCAGCTGAGAACTAGAAAGAAACTTCTCATACTGGAGACAATTTTATGAGGTGCAACAGGTATTCTTGAACTTACAAAACCCCTAACTATTTAGACCTGACTAAACTCTTCAGAATATTGAATTCTTGTAGGTAAAGAAAGAACCTTGCATGTTATGATTGCTAGAATTATGGTAATCATTGAAGTATCTCATTAGTGAAGTGAATTCATTGCTGACTGACTGACAGAGCCAATTAACCAGTGAACCCAATTTACTGACCCCTGACTGACTTTGTGTGCTAGTTCAGGGTGAGACAATAGTTGTGTAATCTGAGAACCCAGAGTTATTGACATTAAATTACATTTAACTCCTGTAGATAATACAATCATTGCCCTATTTTCTCTCTGTAAACTGGGTATTTTCAGTCCTTCTCTTTTCATAATGAAAGTCTCTTGGTGTCACTAATTTTTTTTTTTAGAGTGCCACCACCTTCTGTACAACAGTGATTTAGGAATTTCTAGAATAATTTTCATTATTGTATCTGGAAAACCTTATGTCTGCTTCTTCTAGATTTAATTTTTACTGTCATGAGGATATCTGTCTCAAAGTATGTAGGTAAGACTGTCAGCAATTCATCACCTTTTTGAAGGTTCTCTCAATTTATAACACTGAGTAAAGTAAATCTAGAGGTAATGTTTAAATTTGTGTGGTGCAATAAAATATTAAGTGGCACTATGATTTGGACACAGTACAATTGACAGTGTTTCATGGTTTAATTACCCAAGTAATTATTACATTTTCATCAGCACTTCGAGATCAAGTGCAGGTTTTTCATTGCAGAAGTCCAGGTTGTTTTGTATATAATGTGTAATGGCTCTAATTTAAGTGGAGCTCAGGAACACAGAGATCCTGAAGCTGTGGCATACTCATTAGAGAAATATTAAAAATACATTAAATTATAGTGTGCAGTCATGAGTGGTGGTGAGCTGGTTTGCATGCCTGTGAGGCAAACTGTTGTAAAACTATAATATAATAAGGGCTATATGAAAGCCAGTCTGAAAAAAGAAATAAAATATTTTAAAAAAAAGAAATACCATTTATTGACAGTTTCCAGTGAAGATTGATGACCTCAACTAACTTTCATCTCATGTGTATTCACGCCCTACCTCCTTTTTTTCACTCCTTACTTTTGCTACACTGTTAGCATTTACCAGCAAAATCTACAATTGTATCTTGAAATTTTGAACGTGGGAAAAAATGGTTTTTTTCCATTTTAAAGGAAAGCGTCTCTATATTTCAATAGATATTTCCCATGGTTGAATGTATTACAGAAGACTAACAAAAATAAAATTCGCACTGACATGTAGCTATTCTTTACTTTCATGAGGACAAATCCATAGGAGGGTATTTTTAGTTAAGCAAAGGCTCAGACACTGAGGCTTTCTGAGCACTCGGGCCTTCTGCATAATCTTGTTCAAGCCAGTCCTAAAGCCTCAAACACAAATATGGTTGGCCTTGCCTCAAGGGGAAAAACAGGACATGACAGCCCTGAAATCCTGAAGCCTCTTTTAGATCTCTTCACTTTTCCTATTACCAGTGGCCCCCAAATTAACTGACTTAGAAACCTGGGCTGGATTTTTTATTTACATTCAATACCTGTTTGCTTGATTGAATAAATCTGAACAGCCTTCACTTTCCCAAAACTCCAGTAGCACAGGACTGTCTGAACCAAGGTACCTGTGGACCCAAGGTGACTGAAACAGCCTTTCTTTCCCTGTCTCTGAGGTGTAAAGCGGGGTTCTCTCCATTTAGCCTTCCCATCCCAACTTCTGATGTGAGAAGCAAACAGAGATGATCCTTTCCCTTGCCAGCAGGGAAAAGCCAAGCAAGGGCCCTTTGCACATCCCCAGAGAAGAGCAGAGCAGAGCTCTCTGGAGCTGTGTCAGATCTGGTGCTGCTGAAGCTCTGTGAGACCTACAGATGTGTACTTCTAGTACTCAGTGCTCTGGAGCTGTGTGTCAGATCTGCTGTGCTGAAGCTCTGTGAGACCTAAAGCTGTGTTGTATTTCTAGTGCTCTGCTCTCTGGAGCTGTGTCAGATCTGCTGTGCTGAAGCTCTGTGAGACCTACAGCTGTGTACTTTTAATGTTCAGCTGTTGGACAGTCACTGTGCCCCAGGTAACTGGGACACGGTGAATTTGTAAAGTTGGGTTCTTTTCTGATCTCTGTTATTTCTATAGCCAGAGGGGTTTTCTTCTTGTGTGATTTACACAGAATAACTTTAGGTAATGTTACTATTGCTTTATTGTTACCTGACACACTTCAGTGAGGTTTTTTCCTGCTTTGATTAGTGAGAAAATGATTTTTTGGAGAAAAGCCCATGATAGTAGCCTTTCTAGTGGCAAAACTGTTTTAAAAGAGGACTAAAAGAAGGAAGTAGTAGCACACACAGCAATTTGAAATAACAGATCACTGCAACCAGAACATTTGATGTGAATAATTCTATTGTGTGGAGAAAGTTATAGAAACATATTAGTATGGTAGGAATAGAAAGATCAAAATAGAGGAATGAGTTTTTAATTTTCATCTCTACTATTTGTGGTTTTCAGCATATATCTTAAATTCTGACAAGTGACTTCTTTATTTCTATTATGGTATCAGCCAATCACTATGTTACTTCATATACAAGCGAGAATAAAATCACCCCCTTTTCCTATGTTGGCTTATTAATATCACTATTCCTTGTGAAAAAGGAGAAATGTGGAGGAAGAAATATTTTTTTCATCTTTTACTTGCATGATTACAATCTATAGCCATGTTCAACTGGCTCCAAGCTACAAGATAATCATGTCTAGATAGAGTAAGTTTCTTTAGGGGGTTAGATTATGAGATAAAAGATTCTCTGCAGACTAGAAAACATTTTTGGCAAGAAAGATTTAAATTACAAGTCTCTTCCATGCTACAGAGCCACACTTTAAATCTGGAATTATGTTTTAAAACCTTTAACACAATAAAGACCCATAGTGAGATTCAGCAGTGATAATGCAATGAATAACAAAGCTGAAGAAAATACAACTGCTGATAACATCGTCAGGCAGGATGGGGCTATCTGTATTGAGGATACAGGGCACGTGTGTGTGCTTTATATCTTCACTTAGCAGGTTCTGTTACATTCCATTTATATTTCTTAGAGCTTTAAATTAAGAGTAGATTCCTTTAGGTTTTCCCATTGTAGTTTGCATGAGAGGATGCAGTTAGTTTTCAAAGAAGCAGTAGCCTATAAACTAACCTGCTAATATGAATTTATTGCCATTTTTTCAATTTGCTCTGTTGCAGAGGGATAGGTGCTATGATGCCAGGTCCTGCAAGCTGAAGGTGTGGCTGGGATTTTTAGGAGGCAAAGCTCAGCACAGATTTCTTGCCTGACTACATCATTGGAGCCTTTTTTTAGGAGGAATCTTTTTCAATTTGCATTTTTCTCATCTCACATGTGCCTCAGGTACCTTATGCACTGTCCTTGTCCCCCTGTGTGCACTGTTCGTGCATACAGAGGTGCTCTCAGCAGTTCTTGTGGCCCTGCTGCCTCACATTCCCAGGAGTGCTGGTCCTGGCTGCTTTGGTAGCTGCCTTTAGCAGCAGCCTCTTGCTGCCTGCCTGCCTGCCTGTCGGGAGTGCTGTGCTCATGATGTGTTACTCACATGGCCTTTCTTAGCCACCCAGAGGACTAAAACCCTTGCCAGGCTTTCAGCCTCCCTTTCTTGAAGACTCTGGCATCTTTTCCCTTCCCATCGTGGTCTGATCCTGTTTGTGACTACTTAAAATGCTTCTGTCCTTTGCATTTTTCGTGCAGCCTCCCCACTCTGCATCAGACATACCCCACTTCCTCTGCTCTAAAACTACCAAGTACCTCTCTTCTACTAGCAGTATGCTGAAGAGAGGTTTTGCTGTTGAGAGCTTTCTGACAAGAGCTTCCCAAAAACCCCCAAAGCAATTTTGCTGTCTCTTATTCAGATCCGTTAAAACCAGATGCTGCTAAAGGAAACTATTGCAAAAAAAAAAAANGTTGAGCTTCACCTAAAGCCCTTCCTCAGCATTTAGAAAGTTTTGTGTGTAGTAATTGCTCCTTAAAGACCTTAGGAGATGGCTCTCTTTTTTCCCCTCTACATGCAAACAGCAGCTAGCTCCCAGATGTCCCAGTGCCAGAGTAGCCTTCCTAGAGAGCAGCTTTATAAACAAACTCACAGGAACCTTCCAGCAGTACACAGACAGCCAGGGTGCTTTCCAAACTCCTCTCCTCAATGCACAACTGTGGTAGTAAAAAAACTGGGCCCTGCACAAGTGGAGACTCTTCACCCCCACTTTTTTACACCAACAAGCTTCAAAATTCAGTCTGGCTTCAAAAATCTAAGGACAACCCAATGCTCAGAATAATTAAAGCCTTGAAGAGTTTTTGTTCTGATTCTTCAGAGTCTGTTATTTACTTTTATTTTTGTTAGTTTTGTCAGTTTAAAGAGGTTTTTTTGTATTGTTTTGCTGAGATTTTGTGTGGTTTGTGTGGTTTATTTACTGGTTCATACTGGAAATCATGTTAAAGTTCAGTTTCCCAGAAGATTCTTACTTCAGCAAGTCAAATATTTGTATGGTGTCTCCTCTACTGTGTAATGACAGCATTCTGTGTAGCATTTTTTAGTGATGAAGCACTCTGTAAGTGCCAGACTTGCGTAATCTGGAAAATTCTGAATTCTCATGTGTGTCATTACATGCTGTTTTTCTCTTTTCCTGCTGAAGTGGTAAAATACTTGCTTAACTTGGTGGGCTCCTCCCCAGATTTTTCAAAAAATGTTTGGGTGTAGAAAATGTCAGGTCTCCTGCAGCAAAGCCAATCTGCATTTTATTCTTCTGTTTTCTTACGTTATTAATGTTCCAAAATTATGACAAATCAGTTATTCACAAGCATTTTTTGAAGAACCAAACCATCACTAAGTCCAGCTGAGAAGTTTTCAACCACTCTTAATTACTGATCAATTTAGCTGCAATTTGTTTCTAAAGTATAATGTTTCTAATCATCTACTTTCTGATCTCACAAATACATTGCTAAATTTGAAGATTAATTCATGAGAAAAATAAGCTGATAAGGAGGTAGGATAATTCCAAGTCAACTCCCTGCTCTGTACTGATTCTGTGTAGCTTCTAGAGCAGATATATATACCTAGATGCAAAAAAAAAAAAAAAAAAA
>VZUA01108830.1:31552-42358 GCA_013401035.1 Horornis vulcanius
GGAGACTTGGTCACCCAGCTTCAAGACACCCACACAAAGCTAAAAGGACAGAGGGAAAAGAATTTGACTTCAAAGCGTAGCTTAAGGTCAGACTTCCATCACCCAGGACATGACCCACAGCCCCTGGCATCACACTTTCACACTGATGCCCATTCCAGCTGCCTAATTGAATGAATAATGGCTTATTATGAGCAAGGTGGAGCAGCTTGTGGGAATGGGGACCCTTGTTTGGTCTGCCCTTGGTGTAGGAAAAATGGACAATGGGGTGAAGCAAGGTTTGGATCTGAGGCTCACGTGTGCTGCTCTGTCTAGAGTAGAGTGAAAAGGGACTAGAAAGTGGAGCCACCTCTTTTGCCTGCAGCTTCGGGCTCTGTGAGGGTCAGGATCTCCCTCCAGTCCTCACTGGCAGACAGGTCATTCATCAGTTTGGAATCCCAGAGGATCTCTAGACAGCCAGGACATGCACTTCACAGTGCTGGACAAACCACCCCAAAAAACCTCTTGGGAGTTAAGGGGCTTTATGGATGAAAGTGCAGCAGGGACCTAAGGCAGCAACTCTGAGGACTCAGATTTTCGAGAGGAGTCTCCTGTCCCAAGTCCTTGCCCAGCTCTGTTCCTCATCCTTTTTGTTCCACAGAATGCTACTCATTGCTTCATTTGGGGAAAATCAAGGGACACTATCTCCTGTGGTGAATATAGTGTTCTAAATGATGCACAGTTCACAGGAGAAATGCAAAATCCAGGCTTATACAGAAAATAGCCCTTATTCTATGAAATTACCAGATAAGGATCATTTAGAACACAGATATAAAGATCCTAGAGTTTAAGAGGCAACAACTTTACCAAGGTATTTATAGCATAGATTTTTAAAAATGTTTTCAAAAACTATATAAAATAAAATTATTTTGCAGTAGTTTTTAAAATTAAGATTCTCAAAGCTACATTGGAGATTAGAGTTACACTGATTTTCCACTCAAGTTCTGTTCCACTGCCCTGAAGATCTCTGTTCTGAAATTCTAAAAGAATAAAAAATAAAATTTAGCATTCTCTATTAGTAAAAAAGTAAAAAAGCTGATTTCACAGACAAGAATTGGAAATAGAAGTGCTATCCTACTCAACAGATTCAGAGCTTCTTATGTTAACTCCCTTGGTGTCAATAGCCTGCTCTGTGTCAGCAGTGAGCACTGGGTGGGAGTGTGTTCCCGTGGGGGAGGAACATTCTGCAGGAAATTCAGTCACTGATACTTTGATTTATTTACAATTTACTAATGGACATTTAATAAAATTTTTAACATATATTAAATGGATGTTTGACTAATAAAGCAATCAGATTTACTGAAATTTGGTGTAAACTTGCTAAAAATACACTCAATGTATCAAATTAAATTACAGAAGTCCTAAAAATCAATGACTATTTATTTCCAGTTCTACTTTACAACAGCAGTGGTACCATCAGTGCAGAACATTTCCTTGGGGTTCGTGTCCTGCTGTCTTTGGGGTGTGCTTTCCTTGTTGGGTTTCCATCAAGAACAGCTGTGTTGGGCACTACTGGATGACGTGTAATGTCACTGCCAGTGGGAACTNAAGAGTATCTTTTGTCAAACCTGCAAGTAGGTTTAGGCGATTATTTCTAAAAGACATGGCTGTGCTCACTTCCACTGCTGTGGCTTTGGATACAATTGAAAATTGGGAGAGCAGCACCACAGTCAGGTTTTGAAGGACTCATTCCTCAAAGCTGACAAATTTTCCTGGGGATAAAAAGACTTAAGTTCACTTCAAGGTCTTCGGTCATTATTCTTTGGGAAGGAAGAGAAAGTGAGCTCATCAATCAAGGAGACCCACAGCTGGATACAGTGTTTTAGGGCAATTGCTGGTGAACTGTTTGTAGAGAGCTCTTGTAAATATGTACACAAACACTCAGGGCCACTGGGGAAGGCTGTGGTGACCTATCTGCTTCTATCCTTGTGCAATACTGTGAGCTTGCTGAGGTATCTGAAAGCGATTTGTAATTAACTCGCAGGCTGTTTGTTAATTGCATTCTATCTGTCCCTCAGATCTGTGTTTGTGTGACTTCAGGAGCACCTTAGGAGCATAGCTGAGGGCAAACCTAGCTCAGGATGAGCATGCATGGAACTTGTTCAAATGATTGGTTTAGAGTCTGAAGTTAGAAGAGCACAGTTGTCGATTTATATGTTTATGGAACAGGCATTGAATGCAATGGTTAGTTATTATTAACTAAACTGAACATGAATAATATTGAAAAAAATCTGCAACAGGTTCTAACAACAAGTGAATCTCTTTTTTCCAAGTTATTTCAAGATTCTAGCTGGAATGCACATCTCAGAGATGTTACATAAACCAGTTATAAACCAGTTACATAAACCAGTGATAACATTTCCTGTGAAACTAGTGAGGCTGTGGCAGTGCATTTTGAAGTGTGACTTTGTTGGCTCACTGTCACTGTGAGTTGTTAAATATGCCCATTTAGAGACCTTATGTGGAACTTTGAGTGCTGCTAACATTTAGAACCTGATAGAATAAAATAATTCACTTAGAAATATAGAGCAAGCCACAGAGCTGATAATAGAACTGCCTTTGTTTAAACCTTCTACATTAGACAAATTTGTCTTAATAATGTCTTCTTAAGCTTACCTTATCTTTCCTTTTGAAAAATAAACAGCCCAAACCATTATTCTCTGCTAACAGCAGATGACAATTACCCAGAAAACCTTTGATTTGGAATTGTCTCTGACGTTTCAGTACAATATTTGACAGTTGAACAGGAAATAGAAATTTTATATGATACCAGTTGATGTTCAGTGTTCATGTGATATATTCACTGAAAAGAAGCTGAAGAGAATAAGATCTGTTTAATACTGTAAATTAAGCATAAGTATTAAATACTTTGTCTGAATACCAGTCTTATCTTTGCCCTGACAGGTTGATAATGTATGGCTTTGTGAAGGCCATGGTACATATTGGCCAATTAAAGCAATGGGAATTCCACTTCACTGACTGTTTATTTTTTGGATCACTGATGTCTGCCACAGATCCAGGTAACCATTTCCAATAAATTACTTTTTCAAAAGTCAGAAGAGTAAATGAGAACTGTATATGCCATAGAAATGTTCAAATTCTCTGTTCCTTTTTCTTTCCTTAGCTGTTAAATATCTGATATTCTGATAATCATAAGTCAATCAAAGTCAAAGTCAGCCCCAGAGTTCCCTTGTGGTTTTTTTAGTAGCTGGTTGTCCTAGGTTGAGATCACAAACTTTATAATTAAGGTTGCTGAAAAGATTGGGAAAATGTTCTCCAGTGTTCAGGACACCACCTGTTGCTTGCTGATATGAGAACTGCTGTAAGCTGGAGCTCACAGATAATAATCACAATCCACGTCTGACCTAACCCAATTTAAAGATATGGGGAATGGAGTGTTCAAATTTGGCCATAGAAATACTGTTTATATCATATCAATGAAGTGTTCATGATAAACACAACTCTAAAAAAACAGATATCAAGAAATTGACTTGAATTTCCAGATGTGAGATTTAAACCCCAAAGTTACAGTAATTGGCAAAGTCTGGGAAGCAGACTCGGTCAATTTTGGAATCACAGAATTACAAAATCCAGAGGGATGTCTGGAGGTCTTCTAGTCCAACCTTCTAATTAAAACAGTCTAATCTCAAAGTTAGCCTAGGTTTCAAAGATTTGTCCAGGTTTTGTTATGTTGAAAATGTCAATAAGAGTACCCAGATATTTAAAGTATTGCTATTTGCAACTGTGGGAACACACTAAAGGCGAAGATGAACAGATTTTTCTAGAGGTTTTTTAGTCTTTGTTTTTTTAGAGGTACTTTGTCTACTAAGACAAAGTACAAATTCTGCAAGGGTGCATTGGACTTTTGCAAGATTTTCAGCTGAGCTGTTAAAGGAGACAGAACAGAAAAAATTTTGTGATTCATGTGAAATGCTGCATTAGTGTAAAAAACTACCCTTGAGAAGCTTCTCTGAGAGACTTAGGAATAAAGCCTTCAAATTCCTGGCTTTTAAAAGAAATGAGAAAAAGCAATATTGTTCTACAACTTTTTTCCAGTCTTTAAATGGAGTCTCAATATTAAAAGAAAAAGATTTTCTGCTTGTGATTTATCATTCTGACAGCTTAAAAGTATGGTGTAAAACAATTTATTTCCACAAAACCAGTTGCAAGATTACTGTAAAAGCTGCATCAAATTGTTATTCTCAAATTAATCCACACATTCAGTATGCTGCCACTTCTTAGATCACCCTGCTATATTAATAAGATTCAGCACATGACTGAAGCCTATCCTCAGAGCAAGAGGAAAACACAGAAGGTGGAAGCACAAGGAAAACCTAGGAAAATAAACTGCTTATGGAATAAATTCATCCTTCCAAGTATATTTCATGATAGTGCTATGAATAGGGTTTTGCAGCTGGCTTAGTTTCTTTTTCCATTTTCCAATCCAAGACTATTTAGTTTCACAAATGTTGACTTATGACGAGTAATGTATAAGACAAATGCACTGATTTTGATTATAAGGGTATTAAATCACCACTGATTAATCTGGAACAATCAAGAGGGGGAAAAAAATCAACTAAACAGAAGCTCCTCTTGCACTGTAAGGAATAAGTTACAAAGATTACTTTTCCCAGAGTTTTAAACAGGCTTAAAAAACTAAAGCTGTAGTTGAGAAAACTATTTTTAGTGGGATGAACTGTCATTGATTAATATTGTTTTTAATTACTTCTCTGCTTATATAGCGTCTGTGCACATCCAAGAGTTTCTTAATGTTCAGTCTTGCTCCCTCTGCTATCAATTCACAATATTCTAAGCTGTTTCATGTGTTCACTAATCTTATCCACAAATTTCAACCCCTCAAAGACTTAAAAGAATTTTGAATTAAGTTTTTCATTAATTAAATGGTCAACACTGCTGAAAATATTTTATTGTGTTGTAGGATTTGCTAGTGAATTATAATTTCAAGTATATAAAAATCTCACTGGCATTCCAAAATCAGTTAAAATATGGTTTCCTAGAGGACTGATGCATATGAGGACATAAAATAATCAGTAAAAAGATTTTATCTGTGATAACTAGGGTTCATTTTGGGATTTTTTTTTAGAAACCTTTAGTAACGTGTTGTTAGTGTTATCAACAATAAATTAGTCTTAAGATGAAATAATAAATTCCTCTCAGATTTGCTGCATGATTTTTCATTTAGTTCTTCACTGTGTAGGATTATAAACTCATTTCAAAAGGAGGTTTAATTTCCCTTGGCTATGGAAAGCAATTAAGTCTCAAAAGATGCTAAAAACTGATCTGTTGACTTGACAGAAGTTGGTTTGATTGAGCTCCTTATTTGTGATAGTAAAGATGACTGGTAGGTGTTTACATGTTAAATAAAGACTTTTACTGTCACTGCAGTAGACAAATGTATGCCAGGTGAAATTTTCTACTATTGCTAAGAAGGAAATAATGTCACATCACTCTCTAAGTTTTCGCTGTGAAGTTTATCTGAAGGTTTTTAATCTAGATACTTTGGCATAAAAGTAATTCAGGATAATTGCTCTTACATGTTGTGTGTTCTCTTACATAGAAAACTAGCACTTGAACTAAGATTAAGAAATTAATTTACAACTGGATATACTTGGGGCTGTGTTTTGCATTATAGACTGTGATGGGATTTGGTTTCCCCTGACTCTGGGGTGTTTTGTCGTGACCCCTTCAAAGGTGACAGGGCAGTTCCTCTCCTGGAGAGCAGCAGGGTGAGCCAGGAGAAGGTGCTGGTGTGGAGCCCCAGCTCTGGGTCCCTGCCCACAGAGACCTGCAGAGTGCCCAGCTGCTCTCTGTGACCACAGGCAGCCTCAGCAGCCAGCCTGGAGCATACAGCCTGGCCTGTATGGAATAATGAATGAGCAGACCTGGCACAGGGGTGTAAGGATGGGACCTCTGCCCCAGCCACAAAAATACACAAACTGTGCAACCCTGGCTGTCTCCAGGGCTGCTGCTGTGAACACGTTCTGGGCAACAACCTTCCCATCCAAACACATTTCACATACCTTTAGCCCTTCCTTTTGTTTTTTGGTTTTTTTCTGATTTTTGACTTTTCAAGTATAGAAAACGGATTTACCTTCACAGGGTTGACTGAGGCACAGCTCTTTCTGAGCTGTATGAACTCCCTTACCTTTGGTCACGTTGACAATCACAAGGCTCTTCCCTATTTGAAGTTACTATGGTTACAGCTGAACTGGAGCTGTGGGTTGCACTGCTCTTGTTATTGATAAAATTGGATATTTGTCAGAAAGAGCAGTTTCTGTTTTTCATAAAATCAAAGGATTTTGCATTAAGAAGTGTAATGTATAAATACAAGGTAATGTATTTCAAACATTCATTATGTAAGTTTGTTTATAAAAGTGTTTTTAATTAAAATATATGTCTGCTTCCTTCTTATTCACCACTGAACTAATCTGTGAGTGCTGTGACTTGTTAATAGGGAAAAGAATCTATAATTCAAAATGGAATCTTTATTTTTAGGCAAAGTCAATCGGAAATAAAAGTTAGATTTCTCTAATCTTATTTTCTTCCCTTTTGATACTGTACTCCTAAAAGAATTTAGGCCTGTGAGCCATGGAAGATATTAACAATTCTAGTCAGAAGACAAAGGTACAATAATACCAGTACTTTATATAATGGTGTAACTTATTTTTTGTTTCCTTATTCTTTTAAAAGTAACAGCAAAGTAGCATTGGATAAAGTTAGCATAGGGACTGTTGTAGTTTGGTGATATTTCAGTTATATATACTTTTTACGGGGATCTATAATTAGCCAATTTCTTTCTATATTTGTCAAAAGATACCTTTCACAAACCAGCCCCACAAACACTTCTTACGACTTGGATACAACTGAAATCATCTTGGGCTTAGCTTGTGACAGATGTTACCTCAGCCCATGAAGTCAAGGAAGAAGTGAATCAGACTTCTGTTGGCATAAATACTGTGAAAATTTTAGATGCCTCACTATTTCCTGCTTCCCGTCACTGAATTTTTAACTGAAGTTCACAACCCTTCCTGAGTCAGCAGCTCTGGTTTCTGCTATTTCTGTTGGTGTCAGTTTTCTACTGCCACAAGAGGTGTTAGTGCTCCTCCAATGACCTGTCCTTCCAGCCAGTTCTTTACCTGCCTCTAGTTCTGTCCTCGTATGCTTACATTGAAATAAGAGATGCTGTGTACTTTAATGAAAAGTAGTTTGGTATTTTTATAATACATATTGTATCTGATGAATTATACAAGCCTTTGAACAGTTACCACACAAAAACCAAGCCCTACTCACTGTTCCTCAGCAGCACCTTCAGAAAGCCAGGGGCCAAGCTGACAGCAGTGCAGCATCTGCAATCTTTACTTGGATACCAAAGTTCTCGCAGACCAGACATGTTACTGTAGCATAGGATTATTTTTCAATTACTTCTCTTGAGTTTTAAAGTCATCCATTAGACAAAACATGATGTGACTTTGTTGGACATGATGACTATTCCTAGAGCATTATTCTATCCAGAGGTAACTTAAATTAACTTTCTTCCATAGCAGAGCATCACATCCCTTGTGATGTGTCCATTCTGACCTATGCACGTAGATGCTCATAATTGATGGAGGCAAATGTGGTTGTGGGGAAGTGCCTAAACAGTGATGGGCAAAACAAGGTGAAAATGCTTTCTGGAGCTCTTAAACAGGGTAGATGTGCTAAAGATCCTGCAGATCTGTGTTATTGTGCAGATACTATTTATAATTTTCATTAATGACTTGGCTGACTCAACAGAGGGTGTTTCTTTACTGTACAATATTCAGCTGAAAGATGATTGCAAATACTTTGAAAGGCATGGTTAGAACTCAATATAATTCCTGTAATGACTTAAAATGGGCAAGGGTAAATGCTACACTTGAAAAAAAAAAGCATCTTCATGGATAGCAGATAAAAAGTGAGCATTCACTTCTGAAAATGATTTCAAGTTTACAGCCTATGAAAATGAGTCATAAGTACCAATACATAGCAAAAATAAAAGGAAAACAGGATTTATTAACATGTTCTACAGCATTTTTTCATTCTATTTCATGACAGCAAGTGTCAGCTACATTACTGGGATCTGGTTTTAGGAACTGTGTTTCAGGAAAGATATGAGCTGATTAGAGGGCAAGAAAACATTACTAAAAGGAGGGGATTGAAAGAAGTGAGTCATTTTAGGGAGGAGATGTCTGAAATGAGTCTTTGAATAGACAAATTCTGCTGAAAGAAAATCAGAATATATATGACAATTTTTTTGTCTCTCATTAGGCTGGGAATGGAAATTGCAGACTTGAAAAGCAGGAGGGGAGATTTGGGTTAGACATGATTCAGGAATAATTGCATTTATAAATTGTATGAATACTGAAGAGTGAGTTAGACTCCTTTGGGATTTGTGGAACTAGCATCACTTCAGTTCTTTAAAAACAAATCAGATAAATATCTGTCAGCAGTGGTAGGGCTGAAGTTTGCTCTGCCTTGGGCCAGACAAGCAGAGGGACAGAGCAGAGACCAGGACCCTTCAGTCAGGGACAGGTGAAAAAGATCCAATAACCTCCCCTGGAAATGGAAAAACATTTGAAATGGAAGATACTTTCTGAGAACTAGGTGAACTGGGGAGTTTCTCCCAGAAGAGGCAATTGATGCATTACTGCGTTGCTTGCTTTATTATTTTGCTTTCATTTGAAAAGATTCAAGTCATACTTTTGGGGTAGAGTTGGGAGAGAAATCAAGAAGAGAAAGTTGTTTACTTAGGAGGCAAGGGGAAGGAGAGGAATGTGCAGGCATCTGCCTAATTGGCTTGGCCTGCTACACACACACCTCAGCAGTTCATTGGACTTTGATTACTGTTTTCATTTCTTTCTGTCATTATCACAGGGACTGTTAACGAGAGCCCAAACTAATTAGCTAATAAGAAAAAGCTGAAAGTGGCAAATAGTTTTAGAAAACAAGTCTGTTTTTATGCCAATGACATTAGAGAGCAGGAGACTAAACTGAGTCCACATTTAGCACATTAAGTCAGCATTGCTAATCAAGCAAAAACCTGAATATAGATGTTGGTGAACCAAGAAAATATCTTTTGTCAATAAAGCTTCTGCCTACACCTTTGAGCTATTCTGGGGAAAGAACTCTTTTTCTAGTTTAAATTATAACTGCAGTGGGAGTAGTTGGGTGAGGTTACCAGGATGGTTAAATATAACTGGCTAATTTAAATATAGCTATATCAGCAAATGTTCAGCTACACACATCTCCTAAATTGTCTTCTGTAGAATAACACTTCCAAAATTCTTCAGAGATAACACATCAGAGATCACTTTAACATAAAATCTCACAGGAGAACTGAGAATCTATTTTGGGTTTATAAACAGATTTTGAGATTACATAGATATTTAAGCAACATTTAGAAAATCTTAGCAACAATACTTTGAAAGTTCCAAGAAATGTTGTCAAGACAAAGCATAATCAGCTGGTCATGCATTTGTATGAATTATAAGCAGTCATGTGAATGTAAAGGTATATAAATTTTATTTCTAAAATGTCAGATGTGAACATGGCATCCCAGAGGCACTCCTAATCTTTGGGGTTCCTGGACTATGAGGACTGAGTCAATTGCACAATTATGTACTAGAATGCTCACTAGTGAAGCAGTGAGTTATCATGTAATTTTTTTACCAGACAAGTAATTGGGGGTCTTTACATTAAATTCTGTTTGAAATGAGGAAGCTCTGCTTTGTCTGTGCAAAGACAAAATAATAAGAATTCAAATAATACATACACAGAACACAGCCTTCTTCAGCTGGAGATTATAAAGTGCAAGATAGACCATAGGAAGGACTGTGATCCCCTGTCTGCAGGGAAGAGGGAAAAACAGAGAAGGCCTAAGTAAATATCTACAGGACTTAATTACCTGAATGTGAACCAAATGTCTAAATACTCCTGCGGATGTGTGTCTAAACTGTTTGTTCACCTTCAATTTAAATTCACCACACTCTTATTTTTTCTATTGCACTGGTAAACTGAAAATCACTACAGGGTATAACTCAGGGAAAAGGAAGGAACTTAAACTACTGGTATGCTGAAGGAACCTTAGAATGGGTTATAGGGGTCAAACACCCTGGTCTGGGTCAGAGGCTTCGTGGCTCCCCATGAGCTGCATCCTTGCTGAGTGTGGGGCAGGACAGGGTGGTGGTGCTGCACGTTCCTCAGTGAACATGTGTAACATGTTAATGGATAAATTCTATTATATCCTTCTTAAAACGGGTAAACCCCTACTCATCACACACTAAATTGGCAGCAAAACCCAACACTTTTCAGCACCCTTATTCCTCTGCAGTCACAAGATCACAGTGCTTTATGCACAGTGAAATGTGCTGTGACATTGTCATTTCTGTAGGATTCTCTGTGTAAGAGGGAAAGTTTCTTCCTAACTCAGCTGAAGCAGCAAAATTCATAGACTTGATGAATTTAAGGATCTTATATGATCCTTCTCAACTCATTTTTTATCCATTTAGGCAATATATAGGACTGGGCTTCTCAAAACCAATATTCTAACATTGCTTTATTTCATGAACTGCCAGAGGAATATGAAAATGACGACTCACTTTGCTTTCTTTCCATACAGTGACAGTCCTTGCTATTTTCCATGAGCTGAATGTGGATACAGATTTATACACACTCCTGTTTGGAGAGAGTGTCCTGAATGATGCTGTGGCTATTGTGCTTTATCCTAGAGAC
>VZUA01108855.1:0-14009 GCA_013401035.1 Horornis vulcanius
TTTTTTTTTTTTTTTTTTAAAGATTCAAAAAAATACAGACAACTGATTGTATGACTGCTCGGATATTTTTAACTATCTTTTCCCCTTTTGACTCCAAGGGGATGGGATTTGCAGTTCAGAATCTAAAGGAATGTAATACAAATACAGTCTGCTCCCTGGAAAGAAAACTCTTCATGTTGTATGCCTTAATACCACACTTCTGAGAGCTTTGAACCATAGGACCATTTTAAAAAGGTCACCTAAGGCAATCAAATGCTGAAAGATGGGTGCAGTATCTCACAACAGCGTTAAAGAAACATGGTACCAAGCTTAAAAGAAAAAAAAAAAAAAGCAAATTATTCTGGTTTTTTGAAACAGAAAATTCTGAATATAAATGCTTATTTATATGGGGATTCAGGAGGAAGAGTTACAGGGCTCAGCCACCTGGATTTCCAGATGCAATTTCTCTCCATTCCCTCTGAGGGAGAATAGGAGACCAGAGGAACTGTATTAACTTTGTTCCTGTAAAGATGTTAAAAACAAAGGGGTTTGTATCTTTACAAATAATTTCTTACAAATACTCTTCACTTGCTCTGGAGAACAGCCAAAGTATCTTGATGCCTGAGGATCACATGGGGAAGGGTGTCTCCAGGAGATTCTGTGTGTATTTGATTGATCACAGCTTGCGTGGAGCATCAGCTTTTGTTCAAATTAGCACTGTAGGTGAAGGCATGGCCACTGTCCCTGTGCACCTGAGAAAATACTGGTTGATGTTCTGCACTAAAGCAGTCACCTTCACCTGGTGGTGGTGTGGTCCTTAGCTTGATGGACCGTGGTCAGGAGGTCAGCTCCTCACCCTCTTCCATGGCTACCAGCAAAATTCCTGTGTTATTCTTTGGAGAGAGAACTTCAGGGCTTGGATGAGAGGCAGCAGAGGTCATACCGTGCGTGGTTCATTCAAATTCTGTCAGGGTGTTGTAGACCAAGGCAAAAGACTTCTCTTTTCTTTTCCATGTGGCAAAACTCCCTGGAGGTCTTCAAACAGTTTTACCAAAATTAATTTGGAGGTTTGCTTTCGTTGCTTGGCTCCCTCTCCCATCTCTCCTGCCTTGAGGACCATTTGGGTTGGCCAGTAGGAGGAGGCCTTTACTCAAGCTGTATTCCAGGCTCCTCACACAGTACAAGGATGGCTTTTGAGGAAGGCAGATTTGACTCACTTCAGCCACGTGCAGCAGTGGGTGCTTGTGACACCTTATCCCTGGCAAAGAAATCCACCCCTGCCTGTAGCCTCCAGCAAACCCCTTTGGCTTTGCACCCTTTGCAGTCCCCTTGGCTAACACGTCTTCTGGCAGCACAGCAGAGATTTTTTTTTTAATTTAGCAAATGTTAAGGTTTTGGTAATGGCAAGGGAGACTTAAGAAGGGTGGGCTGTGCCTCTGGTGGGTTATCCCCCATCTGTACTGATTTGCTGTCCTGTGCAGTTTGACAAGGCAGAGAGGCAAAAGCCACTGCAGAAACATTGCAAAAAGCCTCCCCCAGCGTGCAGTAAATGATACTGTCAGCATATCCACGGGGATTAGGGCTAAGGCACAGCCCTTCAGTGCCTGCTGGAATCTAGGGAGGAAATCCACAAGGTAACAGCTGGCATCACTTGTTCCCTTCTAGGTTTCCTTTGTCTTTGCCAAATCCTATTCAATAACCAAGTCCCACCACTTGAATAAAACCCAGACATGTTTAATTCTCAAGTCCATTGTTCTGTGAGAAATATTGCTGAAAGAAGGAAAGAATTTCTTGATCTCATGATTTGTGGTTACTTTCTGCGGAGAGAGGTACATAAAATATTCATGACAGATCATTTATCTCAGCTGGGCTTTCAGAATTCAGGTGTGTGCCCTTAGTGACAAGTTATTAGATGGGATTTTAGTACTTTGAAATGGTTTTGTGAAGGAGAATTGTTAGAGACCACAAAGTAATTGAAGCAGGCTGGCCTCCAGCTGTCCCTTCTCCCGCTAGGAAGGCAAGGTGTGGCGCAGCAGAAAAGCACATGCATTAGCTCTGTTTTCTGTAGCCTTTTCAAAGCCAGGAGTCGATAAAATGAACTTCAAGGCAGAAGGCACAAGTGAGAGTGCAGTACAGTCTGTCTGTGATGAATCATTTCTTTTGGGTGACTGCTGGTTTAGATACAGGCACGCCTCTGAAACAGCCCCGAGGCTTGGGAGCGCTCCGGAAGTGCAGGAGTCCTTCCTTGGGTTTCCAGAATGTTGGGTGAGTCAGAGCATGATGAAAAACCAACAGAAAAGTGTTCAGGATGTGGAGCTGCCAAGATTCTGTGGATTTTTTTTCGCTGATGCTTTTCTTTTGAAGAGTCTAAATTATTAAGCCCTGAACTTCTGTAAACTAATCCAGCACCAAAGACATCAACTGAGTGACAATGTTTTCATCCACCATAAAGCTGCTGCTTTAGAGATACCTCTTGAAAGTCCATCCTCAGGTTGCATGTGTAGATCTGCCTCCTGACTATTTAGAACAGAGTAACACTTTCTCTTCTTTTTGTGGCCCACAATGCCTGCTGGTTCAAATGGGAGTTGAGGATAAGCAAACATCTTTCTTCTGTTCACCCTTTCTGCTTGAGGTGTCTGGAACTTGTCAGTTCATCCTGTCAGGGGGTTTTCGCTTTATCAGTCTGCTGCATCCCTCTGCTACAGTAGGAAGCAGTCCTGTCACTTGCAGATTTTTTTTGTAGGTTTACCTAAACATAGCCTGGTACCAGGTAAAATAACTGTTCTTGCTAAATCGTGTTGAGAGCTGTGGAAAATGTGGTCCTCATCGAGAACAAGTGAGATGAAGACATCTTGTTTCAAGCCTTAAGATGAATTCTTTCAACACTGCTCAGTCTGGAAGACAGCACCATTCTTTCTGCATACCAGTCCTGAATTTCCAGGCTGCAGAGGCGTGAAAATTCATGTGGTGGTAGAATTAAGTCTTCAACTCGATGGAAAATGTTTACCTTAATGGTTATATGCAGTACTCGGATTACTTTAAATTGATAATCTGACTTGTTTTTATGGTCTAAAAAGTTGCATCTCATCTTTGATTACATTAACTAAAGAAAGTTTGAGGGGAAGTGAAGGTGGAGGCTTCACTGGATTTTCTGCTCTCTGTGTAATGAAGGTCGAGGCATATTGAATATTTAAACTGCGTTAACTTAGACCTGGGAAAACTGTAAAGACAAGTTCTTAATGTTTGAATTTGCTTTCCACCATTCCCTATTGATTTTTTTTCCACCTTAGGCAATGACATTGACTAATTTTTCTTTGATCAGTTAGTTTATAGCAACTTTCTTTGCCCCAGTTTGCAGGAGTTGAATGCAGTCGTTCTTTGTTTTATTCCACTCGAATTCCATGTTGTTTGTCTTGACCTTGGCTCTTATGATACAGAAAGCTTTTTAGAGAAAGATCAATTTAATCTGATTTAGTGATAACACAGCACAGTGCTGAGCACAAAATTGAAGTCCATGATTAGCTCATATATTCTTTTCAACTCTTTTCCTTCCCATATTCCTCCCTCCCCCATGCCATTAATGCTGTCCCCTGTAGCATATCCAGTCATTTTTATCCACTGACAGGAGCAGCACCTTGCATTAAGCTCTGCCTGAGGACTCAAGGGTGAAAATACCTGTGGAATACTTGGAGCTCCAGAGCAGGTTGAGAAAGGTCAATTTGGTCACCCTGTATTAATTTCCCTGCTGTGTTCTAGACATGTTACTGTTGGGCTTATTCAGTAGAGTGTTTTCAGAGACATGTTAAAGCTTTGTAAGAGGAAAGGAATAACAGCTAAAGCTCTTACAGTGATTCTGCCATCAGTGTCAGGGTCTAGCATCAGATTTTGGGGGAAGTAAACTTGATTTTGCATGTTTGGTCTTGTGTAGTGACTTAGAGTTGTCATTCAGAGTTAATTTCCACTTTTTTTAAATTTTCCTTTTTTAGTAGGGAAATGCCCGCAGTGGAATGAAACTTGGAGCACAGAAGGCATGGAGCCTGTATCTAAGCAAGTGAGAGCATCTGACCTGAACTCTCTTGCAGTGTGGTGTGGAACACTTCTCCTGCCTGCTGTGGATGTTCAGTTGGTGTTGGAGCTTTTCCTCTGTGTTACCAAGGGAGTATTTATTTGGTATCACTGATGTGTGCTAGTGTGTAAGTGAATGTCAAAATGTAGGGTGAAAGGAGAAGTGCTTCCCTGCTATACCTGAGTTTGGGGATCTTGGATGAAAAGGATTTCACCAGCAGCACTTCTCAGCAACATAAAAGGAATTTCCCATGCATTTGTTCCTTGCCTCTGAGGAGAGCCCAGCTCTGCCTTCTTTGCAAAGGTACTTGAAGATCCAGTGAGAATTTCCCAATTTGCTTTCTTCTCTTAAGGCTGAACCAGCCTGGTTGTCTTGCTCTCTCTTTGTCCCTCAGGTGGAATTGCTGCAGGAGGTCACTGTGAGTCTTGTGCTGGAGAGCCCAAAGACAGAGGCAGTGCTGCAGACATGATCTGGGGAAAGCTGGATGGGTTGGAAGAGGAATCCTTTTCCTTGGCCTGGTGGCTGCATTTTTGCCAGTACAGCCCAGTACCTGTTTGGGCTCTTGCTGCAAGACAAATCTAAAGTGGAAGGAGCAAATCACAGAGTGAACTGAATTGCATTTGTGCAGATGCAACCATCTTGTCCCTGTCTTCCAAGGGACAGTCCTGGCTTGGGTCTTACAGGAAGCAGCACTCAAGGATGCTGATCACTTTTAAAGATACCTGTGCTTTATCTTACCAAGTTTCAATCTTATCTTATTTCTTATAGTTTCAATCCAGTGCGGAATTTGCCTTGAGTTTCTACCTGCTGCAAAATCTTTGAGGTTTTAAGTCCTGCTGCTAATAAGTTGGACTAGGGCATTAAGAATGAACCTCTAAAGGACCAGGACTTGCTTCATAATTTTGCTCTTGCTGCACACTCAGATTTTGAATTTGCAAATGCCATCCTGCAGCAAATGATCTGTCTTCTCTTGCCAGCCAGTCTCTTGGGCAGCTCCTGTTTCTGCTCCTCATCAGTTTTTCCTCTCTATTTGTAGTTATTTCTGTCAACTCCAGAGTCCTTTAATCCAACTCCTAATTTAATTCCATTGCTTGAAGCTCTGCATCTGGCGAGGACTCTTGTGTTAGGTTGCAGTTACACGAATAAACAATCTGTTGTAGAACTTTTTGTGTCCTTCTGGGTGAAAAATGATGCCCAAGCTGCTGCTACTATAGCATACACTACTGCTGGAAAGTGTAGCTTCCAATGGAGCCAGCTGTGCTGCAGAATACAGTTACACTACAAGGTCATCTGAATTGCTGGAGCTGATGGGATTGGGAGGCAATGCTATCTTGCATGTTGATCTGCACCTGATCCAAACGTGGCTGGGGAATCTCTCTCTGGGCTGCCTGGCAGCTGTCAGGCTGTGGTTTGTTAGATCAGCATCTCTCTCTGCTGGGTGGCTTGTCTGCAGGTCAGTGCACGTGTTTGTGCATACAGGTGTGGGTCTGTTCCCATGCCAGAATCAGCAGTGGGAATTTTGTAGCTGTGGGGGTGGGCTTTCTCTGTTAGGATCTCTTTCATGGGGCAATACTACACCAGAGAGTGTTTTACTTTGGCCTGAGCAAGACATTTTGAAAAATACTTGGTTTTCTTGGAGCACTATATTTAAATTCCAAATTTTGAATCAATTTTTGACATTTGTATTTATATGTTTGGAAAATTCTTTTGATAGCTTCTCAATTTACCAACACTGAATTAAAACCTTTCAGAATGTATGGTTGGTCCTCTCCTTATGTGTCACTTTAAGTTTCAGAGCACGAGGGTAGTTGTGCCAAATTTACCCCTTTGCTCTCAAGACAGAAAAAAAAAAACATTGACAATTCATGGGTGGCAGCTAAGGAAGAAACCCTTTAAATATTTTTTTTTCAGAGAATATTAAATTAGATCTGTGTAAACATAAAATTTATATTTATTAATGTGTGAGTGTGTGAGCGTGTGTGTCAATATAGATATATAAATGGTCCATGACTATTTCTTTCTCTTGAATGGTACTTACACAGACTTTTATACAGTGTGTTGGTAAATTCCTGCACCAGGCACTGACCCTGAAAGAACAATGAACCTGTTTTTGCAACGAATGTGAGCAGCCAGTGGAAGCAGCTTTACTTCAGTGATTGCTTTCATTCCTCTCGCAGAGCAGAAGAGGCAGTTTGGTACTTGCATCTTCCTTGTGTAGGATCCCTGCTTCTGCCTTTGTCCTGCTTTCAGCAACCCCAGTCCACGCTGCTTTTCTGGCAAGAAAACCCCCCCAAATGGCACTAAGGAAAGCTGGAATCCTTTCTTGTCTGCAGTTCTTTCTAGATGCAGTATCAGGGAGTTCTTTACAGATTCTGCTCTGTAAGTAATGGGACCTTATTTCTAACAGGAGATTTATGAGGGGTCCACGAGGATGCTGTAAGGCAGAGGAATTCCTCCTGTCAGGTGGCTAAGCTAACACTGGGGCATTGGGAAATGGTTTCTTTTCCTCTGTGGTGAGATTGTTTTCCTTTTATCATGCTTCTGTCTCTTTGTGGGGTGAGGTGTGTCTGTATCTCCTTAAAAACAAGCACAGATGAGTTTTTCTAATGTTTTCATTCACGGGGAGTAAATTTTACTAAACTGGCCAAAGTTCAGGTGTGGTTTAATTCCACAAGGATCAGTAAATTCAGAGAAGGGTGTATTTTGAACCACTTGGATCTTTTGAGAATAAAAGCAGGTGATATTTGACTTCCTAATCCTAATTGCTCTTCCAGGAGCAGAAATTCTCTATGAGGATCTGAGTGAAAGCTTCGCCTCAGCAATCACTGGCTGGTGATGGGGCTTCAGTCCTGCAGGGAGGACAGGGTTGGTGATGGGAAGAGTGACCAGAATAGGAGCAGTGAAAGGAAGCAGCTTTCCTCCTCATCCAGCAGAAAACAACCCCTGTGAAACCCAGACTTCCCCTAATCTTTGGTTGTTGCCTCATGTCTGCTGCCAGGTTATGCTGTGATCTGGACCTCTCTGTCCTGCTTCTACCCCACCTTTCACTTAAAGCAGTCTCAGACAGAGCCTTCCTTAAAGCTAAGGGCAACAGTGAGGAGAAATGTCTGGTAGCTGAAGAAAAAAGAGGTTTGAATGGAGCAGAAAAAGTGAGAATTCCTTTTGTTTCACTGTCTTGCTGCTAAAAGTCTGGTGCAGAACATCCTGATGTTCTGCTGATTTATATGCTGCTCTTGGGAGGTGGGCAGGCTGCTAAGTTGGCTCTGTAGCAATTGAATTACTGTAAACCTAAACTTGCTTAATCTCTCATTTTTTTTCTCCCTCAAATGGGCTTGAAGTAGAGGGAAACAGAGTATTGTTTGTAAGATCTTTTTGCTTTAATAGAAAACAGAATGTAAAAGAAAAAGAAAACCAACAAAAACAAAACCAAACTCATTCAAATATAATGATACAGAAAATGGCTTTAAAATAAGAAAATCTTACAAGACCATATGTTGTGTTGGGTTCTGGACATGCTGTTTGTGCTGAGGAGGCTGGCCCTGTCCAGCCTGCCAGGCAACCTCCACGAAGCCAAAAAGAGCATTTCAAGAGTCTGTAGCTATCCAAAGGACTGTTATCCAAAGGACTGTTAAAAGTTGTTTAGGGATAAATCAAAAGCTGTGTGTGAGCAACGGATGGTAAAGCTGGAAATTCAGATCCAACTCTGAATAATTGCTCTAACAAAAAACAAATTCTGAAGAATCCGACTCTCCCCCTGTTCTGCAGATGCTCATTCCCACCGAGTCCCCGGGGAAGGCTGAGAGGAGAACCTGAAATACCTCAATGGCTTCACAGAAGGGTTTGCTACAGAGATCTGGGCCAGCCTTACCCCTTTCACCTCGGTTTGGCACTTATTTTATAAAATAAGAAGGTGATGGAAAGGGGAAACTTAAAGCCATGCTTGCATTTCAGTTCCTGGTGTTGCCTGTGCAAGACACCTCCAGCCAGATGTTTTGGGGTTTGTGGGGTTGGTTTTTTTTTTTACAGCTGATATCAAAAGTTGTTGTTTTTTGGGTTTTGTTTTGTTTTTTTTTTTGTGACTCGTTTTCATTATCAGTGCTTTTTTAAAAGCAGGTGTGTATCCCAAGGGGGAAGCTCCATGTGGGGCAGTGGATGTGAAGTTCATGTTCTTTTCTCTGGCCATTTTGCAGCACTGCTCCTGTGAGATGCTCAAGGCAGCCGTGGTTCCAGGGAGCCACGGGTGGGATCCTTCATCCCAGGAGCAGGACCTGTGTTTCCACATCACATGGGATACAGTGGTTTTGTTTGTTTGTTTTTTTTAATATAGAGCCATACATTTTTTTAAGTAATTTGAGATCTGAATGTGATTTCTAATGTATCGAGAACGTTAATATTTTAAAGCTATAACAAAGGTTTAAATTTCTACTTTTTTTTTTTCATTTATTTTAACTGTTCTGTTACCTTAATTTGATGTATGTGGTTGGGGAATGTTGCTTCTCCTCTTAGCATTTGTTTCTATAACCAGAAATAAAATTATATATGAAAGAGAAAATGCCCTGAAATTGCTTTGCTGGTTTTGGGTGACAGACTTGGATCCTTCCAGTGCAGCATCATAGAGGGGTTGAGTTTCCTGCAGCAGCGAGGGGACAGGGTGTTTTATATTTTTCCCTTTTTTTCATGTAGGAAGGAAGTGTGTATCTGCACACCTTGCACTGTTCAGAGTTCAGACACCCCACTTTGGATCCCTTGTCAGTTATTTGGGCAGATGTTGACTCGCAGCAGAGTGAACATATGGACTTGTGTGTTTGAGATCCCTGATGCTTCCCCTGGGCCTTGTAAACTCTTCCTCCAGCTCCAGCTTTTGTTTTGTCATGAAGTGAAACATTGTTATTTTGAAAGTTAAACTATTCCCCTGTAATTTAGAGTAATTGTTTTCATTTAAGCCTGTGAGGTCAGAAAACAGTGCTTTATCTGTCTTGTAATTGGACTTTTCCTCCTTTGTCCTCCTAATGCAGCTACAGTTTAACTTCTGGGTGTATTTTGACTGAACATTTGTAGCTCCAAAATTAAATAGGAATATTTTTAAGGCTTCAATTGTCATAAAGCAGCTGTAATTCATAGAATTTTAGAACCACAGAATGGTTTGGGTTGGAAAGAACATTAAAAATCACTTCATTCCAACCCTTGCCATGAGCAGAGACACTTTCCAGTATCCTAGGTTGCTCCAAGCCCCATCCAGCCCAGCCTGGAACACTTCCAGGGATGGGGCAGCCACAGCTGCTCTGGGAATCAGTGCCAGGGCCTCTCCACCCTCACAGGGAAGAATTTCTCCCCAATACCCCATATAACCCTGTCCTCTTAGTTTGAAGCCATTCCCTCTTCTCTTGTCACTCTATGCCCTCCTAAAAAGTTTCTCTCCAACTTTCTTGTAGTCTCTCTTCAGGTACTACTGAGAGGATTTTTTTTTTTTTTATTGACTAACTAATTAAAAAATTAATAACACAGTACACAGGGAGCAAATATATTTATCAAGAGGCCTTTTTGGGGGGAGCATCTTTTAAAATTTTCCTGTCTTTGCCTCCCCATGTGCTGCTGCCCTGCTGGCTGATTGCCCAGGCACGGTGTTAATGAACTTTAATCTCTCCTGTGCCGGGAGAGCCCTGGGCAGGGAGGTACCCAAGGGCGAAGTGCCAACTTCCATCCCCTGGCATCTCCTCCTTGCAGGGCAGTGCTGAGAGCTTCAGCCCTGTTAGCAGCCGGGGAGAGAAGCTCCTGATGAATTTTTAACTTCTGGGAGTGCTGAAGACCTGAGCAGGTGGTTTTAACATCTTGTACCTGTTTTAGAAAGCTGTTTTATGGACAGGTTGCAGGAAAGTCTGACACATCGTTTTTTACCGTCACGCCTGTAAGAAGCCCCAACTCTCTGCCGTGTAATGATGTTCTCCATAGGTCTGAGTGCCCAGGGCGGGGCGGCCTCAGAGCTCAGCTTGTCCTCAGGCTCCTGAGGTGGGGAACAATGACAGGAGCGCCTCGAAGTGTCCTTGAGCAGCCGCTAGCGAGGATTTTGGTCACCCCTCGCCTCTGCCAGCCCTTCCCGCCGGGCGGAACCTTCGCGCAGCAGCCGCCGCGAGCCCCCGGAGCCGGCGCGGCGTACCGCCCGCCCATGGGGGGCGGCTTTGGCCGCGTACCGCGGCGCGGGCCCGGGCGGCGGCGGGGCCGGGATGTTCACGGCGGCTGCCGAGAGCTTCCTCAGGCAGGCCAGGTGTGATGGGGGGCACGGGGACAGGGGACAGCGCCAGGGACCCCTCGGGCCGGGCGGGGGTGCTGGCGGGGCCCGAGGCTGAGCGGGGAGCCCGGCGGAGCGGAGCGCGGCGTGTACCCACCCTCTAGCCCGGAGCTTCCCGAGAGGGCCCGGAATGGGGGCCCGGGTTCCTGACAGCCCCGACACCCCCGGCAGGGAGATCCAGGAGGAGGAGCTGCGGAGATTCACCGCCCGCGTGTCCGCCCTGCTGCAGGCCCCCGAGCCGGGCCCCGAGGCCGTGGATGGGCTGCAGAGGCTGCACCTCAGCGTGGCCGCCACCAAGTACCCCCGCAAGTGAGTGCCCCTGTGCCCCTGGGTGCTTTCAAAGAAGCAAAGCGGTTTTACCCTCCTAACCAAAAAGAAAGGAAGGGCGTGGGCTAGGCCTTTAAAATGACACGCTGCCTTGAAAACCCGAAGTTCAGTTTAAACACAAAGCCCCTCTTTGCCTTTCACCCCCTTGCTGTGCAGAAGGTGCCCATCTCCTTTTGCAGCAAGATTAACAAGTGTTGGTGTCACTGTCACTCCGTCGAAGTGCACTCAGAAATGAAGATGATGGGTGGCATGTATCACTGTCAAGGGGGATCATCCCAAAGCCAAGAATATGCAGGAAATACACATCAGGATCTTTTCTCCTCTTGCAGTGATGTTTACTGTGGCTCTTGCAGGCTCGATGGCAAGTTTGTGGAGCTGTTGCAGACAGTGCTGTGCTCACCCAAAAGTCCTGAGCAGATTCAGGTGTTATGTGCTGCCATCCTGAGAGAGATGTCACCTTGCAATGATCTGATCCTCTCCTGTGATGAGATTCAAGATACAAAGCTCTTGAGCCTGGTGTCCTCCGTCCTTCTGGCTCAGGTAAATGACCTGTCAAGTCAGAGAGCTTCCCTTGTCAATATGGATTTGCTTTTTGATTGTTCCCTGCTCCTGAGCTCTTCCCTGAGCTCAAGGAGAGTGAAAATCAATTGGAGGTATGTAGGAAAAAGCAGAGGCATTTCAATGTTCATTTAAGGGATCTCATTATTCTGCTTTGCATAGGGAAAAAAATGGCAAATTTTTGTGTATAGCACTTAACAACAAAAAATGCTTAAAGTTGTAACATTTAGACACTGATCAGGCTTCCTTGAACCTGGGGAGGAAAGTAAAAGATTTTATATATTCTTCTTTTTTTTCTTACCATATTGGCTTTCATGTTCACATATGAAAAACATACATAGAACCTATAAAACATGTAAGACTGCAAATGCAAATGACCAGATTATCCATGGAGAGAAACAAACATCCTCCTGCTGTGAGTGCTGCCTGAGGAACAAGCTGAAAACTTCTCTTTTTCCTCTCCTTCTTTTACTTTCATTGTGCCTGTTAAAGGTAAAATGTTTTTGGGAAACTTCTCCTTCTGAGTTTCACTGCACGCTTAGAAATGTCTCCAGTGTTTCTGACATTCATCTGAGTCTACTTAAAGGAAGTGAAACAGAAACCAGCAATGTACTGCATTTGTGCTGCCTCACAAGGCTCCTCTCTCCCATATCCAGCCTTGAGAATGTCCTGCAGTTCCACAGGGTAAAAATACACACAGCAGCCCCATAGTTTGGCAGCTGTGAATTCAAATTGCAGACAAATCTCTGTAAAATGTGGTCAAGTCCCCTGTGCTGTGAGTTGTTTTTATGTTTGACTTTGGTATTGATGCCTGATGGAGGAGATTGGTCTCTAGTAATGGTAGGTTATCTATCTTTACCTCTGCTTTATTTTTCAGGGAAATAAGGGTGAAGTGGCAGCTGTGGGGCAGCGTGTTGTGAAAGTCCTTGAAAGAAGGCTGCCCGAGGGTCAGAGTGCTCGGCTCCTCCTCCCTGTCCTGGCAAATGTCATCAGCCTTTCACCAGGATCTCTAACAGAAGGTAAATCTGTAGCAAGGGCTGAGATTGCCACCTGGCTGTGATCTGGGTAGTGATCACAAGGCTCCCAGTTGGAAGCTGCTGGCAAAAGTGACATCCCTGCTCCAAGGAAAGGGAACTTACTGGGTGAGATGTATTCCACCACACAGAACTGTGACTGGGTCTTCCAGTCAAATCCTGCCCATGGATTTGTGTAACAGGATCATGCATCCTAGCTGAGGTCTCCAGATGCAGCAGGAGTGTGAAACTGTAGCTATCCTGAAGAGCATCAAACCAAGAGAGAGAAGCAGAGATGTGCCTGTGCATCTGGTCAAGAGAGCAAATGCTGGGCTAGGGGTGCTCTTCATCAGAGAGCATTAGGAGAGCATTCCAGGCTTCAAATGCTGGGCAGTTGTGAGCTAGAGGGAGTTCCTGGGAGTTTCCTGTGAGTTTTTCATGCAGTGTGCCAGAGAAGCTTTGGGGAGGATGTTGGGCTGGGTGCATGGGCTGGCAGAGCAGGAAGGATCACCTGCCCCAGCTTCTGTGAGTTCCCAGTGAGGGAGCTGTGCCTTTGGCTGCAGAGCTGAAGCCAGACACTGCCTGAATACAGTGACAGTGGCTTTGCACATTCCTCCTCATAGCAGCTGTGGATGGAGACAAAGGAACAAATATCTCTTGAGTGATCTGGTAGCAGAGTCCTTGGTTCCAGCACTCACTCCCTGACTGAGGTAGTGTGAGGAGCATAGGACTTCCACCTTGGGGTGCCAGTTTCTTCATGGATTGCTGGATCAGAGAGTGATCCAGGCTGCAGAAAAAAGCACAGCAATTGAGGGTTAACAGGGACATGTTGCAGAGACTGCTTTTCTGCCTGGTCTAGCAATGACCCTGTCACTTCCCTTGTACAGAGCAAACCAATGTTGTCAGTAAAAAGCTGGCTGACTGGCTGAGGTATGCAAGCATTCAGCAAGGAATGGCTCAACCCTCTGGAGGCTTCTTCTCCAGTCCCAGAACCAAACAGGTGAGTGCTGAGTTGCCATGGTGACCTCACAAGGGCATTTGTTAGTCTGTTACCTGCTGTTTTGGCTTCCCAGAATCACCTTCTGTTGGAAAGCAGTAGCCTAGAAATGCTGCTGTTCTTCAGCATTTTTTGAGGGATATGTGGTTGAGATACATAGGAAAGCAAAGTAGGGAGATTTAAAGCTCTGAGATTTAAGAGTTCAGCTCTAGAGCCAGAGCTTTGATCCTTGAAGTAGTTTTTAGAGAGGGGTCTTTTAGTGACTTCAGAGTTGAAGGTGATTGCAAATGAGACCAGTGTCAAAGTAGCAAATTGTTGTGTTTCAGCTGGGGAGCAGGGTCCAGCACAGCTGGCTTTTCTCTCTCTGGATACCTGCCCTCCTGCAGGGCCCAAACAAGGGCTTCTTGTCTCCATGGGCTCAGTGGGGTTTTCTCTGCCCTCTCACTTTGCCTTTCCCTGGGGCTCTGACCTGCTGCATCTTTTCTCTCAGCCTGCTCCTGTCACAGAGATGGATGGTGCTGTTGCCACAGATTTCTTCACAGTGCTCTCAGTGGCTCAGCACTACACACAGGACCAGTGGCTCAACGTGCAGACCTTCTCCATGCTGAGAAACTGGCTGCTGTGCTATGGGGGCAAGGAGCTGAACACCCTTAATCCAGGTAGGGATTAAAGGTCTGCAGCCCCAAGAGGGCTGTGTGCTCTCAGATATATCAGGTGGCTGCACCAGCAACCCAGCAATCTTCTCTCTTTCAAACTGATTAGATATTAGAAAGAAATTATTCC
>VZUA01108980.1:0-12693 GCA_013401035.1 Horornis vulcanius
CCTTCTTCATGCTTTGCCCTTAGGTTTCCCTGTAGGGATCCCTCAGAGCATCTTTCACCTGTGTCCCAGAGCAGCATCTCCCCCTGACCCCTGCCTGCACCACGTGCCTGCAGAACAGCCTGCTGCCAGTGTGGCCAAGACTACGTCAGCTTGGGCAACCAGGCTTTGCCCCAGCATTTGACACATGGGTTTGCAGCTCCATGTCTGTGCCTCGGGATGGTGACCCTATGCAAAAGATATCCAGCAAGACTGGCAGAGCCTCTATTGCATCCTCCATCACAGTTGTCATTCCTCCCTGTGCACAAACTCACACACAGGGGCCTGAAAGCAATTGGAGGCAATACATCTCCCTGCCTGATGTCTGACTTACTAACTCAGAACTCCAGCTAGAAGGTGGTCCTTATCCAGTCCCCATCCCAGTCCCATCTGACACAGGATGCTGGTCTCTCTAGCATTGTGTGCCCTCTCCTTTGCCCTGTCCTCACACGGCTTAAAGGAAAAAAACACCTTCTTGCCCCTCTCTAAGAAAGCTGTGGCCTAACTGACAGATGGGCCAACACCTCATGTGTGAATGTCTTCCTTCAATTTCCCTGTTTCTGAGATGGCATCATACTTCATTGTCAGCAGTCAAATCCTGCACTAGCACAGACTTTCTTTTGTATTTCAACTAAAGTTCATGGCACAAATACACACTGCTGCAAAAACTTCCAGCATGTTATCCTAATCCTCAGCAAAATAGACCAGATTTGGAAATAAAGACCAAGATGTCATTGACCCAGAGGCCAGGATAGAATCATAGAAGAGTTGGAGTTGGAAGGGACCTCTAAAGGAAACCTAGTCTAACCTGCCTGCAATGAGAATGCCCCCACATCCCTACATTGCACAGGAGTGCATGAACTGTGACACCAGGGTTTGCCAATGGTCTCATTTCTTGTTTCTTCAGCAGTGACCTATTTATGAAGCCACAGAACACACAAAAAACCCACCTCCAAAACAACAAATCCACACTGGAATGCACTGGGGGAAGTAGAACATATCTGTCTGACATACGGATACATTTCTTCCTGATCCCAGCCAGCAGTTACCTTACAGAGATAAGAACACATCAAGCTTTGATAATTATAAGACTATGAAGGAACTTGAGAAAAACAATATTTTATAGACTTAGAAAAGGTATTTCTTGGCTGACATGTTCATCAATAAAACTTGCAGATTGGTATTAATTACAAGAAATTGCCTAATCTTTGTTCAAGTTTTTATGTTAGTATTAAGCTTTATGTTTCACCTTCTAAGTACTTGTATGGCTTTTCTGCCCTCAGTGGATCTGAATCACTGTCAACAGCAGGGAAGGAAAGCAAGAAGATGAAAGAACATCCGGTCTGGAGTTGTCCTCTTAAAAAAATGAAAGAAGACATAAAATGCACTACAAAATTTTGCAAAACAGTTTTCACAGAATTTACTGGTTTCCCTCAGAGAAGAGCTTCCAGCTTAATAAGGTTCACACAGACTAGTGGCATGGTATGGGCCCAAAATGGGGTGAAAAGCCATCCAGTTCAGTGACATATTTTCCCCCTGGACTGAAAAAAGCTCATGAACTTGCATACATGTCCTCCCAGCATGTGTGCTGACCTCTGTAGTGTGAAATGGGGTGGAGCTGACAGGAGTGGATGAATCCCTGTCCTTCTCCTGCCCAGTCCCTGCGCTTTCCCCAGAGAGGCAGGCTGTGGCACAGGGGCTCCTGACACCTTCTGCAAGCAAATCTCATTACCTTGTCATCCTGCAGGCCAGCCACCAGCTGTCAGCTAACCAGAGAGGCTCTCCTCTCTGAGATCACACCTGCCAACTCTGCTCCCAGAGTCAGGAGACAAATCGAAAATGCAGCAACAGCAAATAACTTCTACAATCTACAGAGGTGGCAAATATGTCAAAAGTATTTTGATATTGAACTATCACTTAAAATCAATGATCCAAATGGGACTCAGCCTGTTCTTTATTAAGGGCTAAGGGCAAACTTAATATTTTGGAATTCATTCACACATGAGTTGGATGGACTTTATAAGTAATTGCTTTATGCAGCCCTTTCCTGCATCATACATTATTAAAGTCCTGCAACTGGAGGAACAAAGATGAATGGGGCTTGCTCACCCATCCTTGTCTAGCACTATGCCAGGATGGGTGACCTCCTGACCTCCACACTTTTACCCACACGAAGTTCCCAGTCCCCTGTCCTGGCCTCTCTTGGATGAAATCCCCGAGTTTTTCCCCTTATCCTTTTGCACTTAATTACTGATATGAAAGGAGAGAGGTAATCCTCGCCTTCATCCAGACTTCACTCCCAGAGGGGGACTGAGGAAAGGTCAGCCGGAGGCCAGGAGCATTCAAAGTACAGGTGGTGTTTTTCCCTGACGCCTGCTTTGAAGAAAGCCTTCAGCCCCAGAGATAAGCATGCATGGAAAAGAGGAGCTGGTCAGAAGGCATTTCTCCTTGCAAGCATGACCCAATCCTGGGGTGACCTGCCCTGCCTCCTGCTTTTCCTGCTGCTTGCACAGGACACTGCTGTGTCAGCATCCTGCAAGGAGGTCATGTGCCATACAGCCTTCACCTATAGGTTTTGTTTGTGCAATCAGCAAGGTGCCAGGGCTGGGAAACCAGTCATGGGAGCTGTGTGTTTCATGTAATGGGGCTGCTATACTACAGCCCAGCAAAGCCACAATGCTGCTCCCAGCTGCTGGGTAGGTTGTTGGCAGGGGGCCAAAGGTGGCTAGTGAAATGTTTTGGAAGTCCTTTAGGGAACACTGTGGTGGTGTAACTTCTGCATTGCAGACCCCAAGTGTCAATATGAAAAACTAGTCTAGGAAATGGTCAGGAAAAGCTTTAAAAGCATGGCACACACCATGCAGAATATAAAAATAATGCCAGCCCAAGAGTGTCTGTCCCACAGGTGAGAAGTCATGCTCAACATTGAACAGATTAACCAAAATGCTGCAGGAATAAGCCTTGTTCCAGTTAATTAAGCCTTATTCCAGTTAATTAAGCCATATGGGTCCTTCATTTTTCTGGTGTGAGTGGGTACAACTGTTTGAAAAACCTGATATCACACCATTATGCTCCAGGCTTGCATGCTTCTTCCAAGATGGAATATTCACAAGCATAGACCATGGCAGACATGGCCACTAAAAGATGCCAAAGAGCTGGTCAAAAAAATCCTGTGTTAAATAGTTGTAAGGGAAACTGTGCAGCTGGTGAGCCCTTCCCACACACGTGTTTTCAAGGAGATAAAACTAGTGTTGATGTATGTTGACTTTATGGAGCTTTTTGAGTTTCTGGTGGACAAGCAGCCTCCCGAGCCCATTGCACAACCCCTCACAAGGCTGTGGATGTTTTGCAATGCAGCAGTGTAGTCCTGGAGGTGGTGGAGCAGCAAGGGCAGATGGGGGAGCAAGGAGCTCCATTCCCTTGTGACACCAGGGAAAGGTGCAGTGATGAAGGTGCCCCTCCCTCTTTGGTGCATCAGCGATCAAGCCACTGCTGAGTCAGACCTGCCACTCCAGGTACCCTGTATGTGCTTGCCTCTTCTCAAATGACCATCAAAAAGCATCAAAATGTGTTAAAAATCCCAAGGCCAGACAGCAGCCTGTGAGCAGCACTTGGTCAGAGAAGAGGCAAAAACTCCCACATTTGAAGCCCGTATCCTTTTGCCAGAACATATGTGTTGTGTGTCCAGATGCTGCCCAGAAAGGCCTGTTCTACCTCCCTGGGCTCTTGTGCACATGCAGTAAGTCTTGAAATGCATCAGTAAGACTAAGAAATGTATCAGTAATTTTGTTCATCTAAGACCCCTATAAAATAAATCTGGTTCTTTCCTTAGATTTCCCAATTCCTTAAGGAAGCTAAAAGAATTAAATTAAACTAAATCAAAAGTTCAGATCTGACTTTTTAAACAGCTTTTCCTGTAGCTCCTTTGAATGAACACTGATGTCTTTGAAAAAATTCCTATGTAGCAAAGAGAGTTTTCCCATATAGCCATAACTGGCTCTGGGAAGGATCCGCCTTGGCCTTACAGTGCTAAACACTGTGACACTTATTTTGCAAGGTTGTGTACCATCATATAGAATTATATTTCTGGTACTGTAGCCCAACAAATCTATCTCTATCCATGGGCAGTGGTTAATGACATATTTTTTTGGTTCTGTGTTTGTTTTTTTTTTTTCCCCACCAATCACTGGTGACTGAACCATTCCGTTAATGTTCCCTTAAGACAACAAAGGGATGCACCTTAGCAGTCCTGTGATGGAGAAATGGTACAGTTCCTCTGACTGAACGCTGACATCTCTTTTGCAGTGAGATTAATCATGCCCTAGAAACACCTGCAGTCCCTCTGATGACTTGCACCCTGACCCCCTATACCCTCCTATGTAGTCACTTCAACACAAAGTGAGTTTTACCCACTTCCACTGCTCATGGATTTTCTTTCTGCCCCAATGACAATAATTCTGGCACTCAACCCCCCTCTGTGGTACCTGAAGATATTGAAGACACCTTTTGATTTCAGGTTGGTCCCTCCCTGTTTTGGGAATTCTCATTGCTTGGAGTGTGTGTGTGCATATCATTTAGGGCTGTCTTCTTTGAGCTCTGTTTCTAGGTCTTGCCATAGTGCTGAGGGCTCTGCACCACCTGCAGTGCTGGCACTCAGCTCTTTCAGACACAACAGGCCTGAGCCAGGAACAAGTTTGGCAAAGTCTACTCAGAAGCCCAGGGGCTTATTCTGGGCTGTCCCTGTGCCTGTGTGAGCATTTTGTCCGAACCCCCCTCACCACCAATTAGACCTTCAGTACAGTTTCATGTTTTCTGGGATGCTTCAGCACTGACATGCCTTTTAAGAAGTCCCTCCAGCTGGGGTGAAAGGGGCAGTCTGCAATTTGTACTGGGGAGTGGTGTTCTTTTGGAGTGTTCTTCCATTCTCTGCTGCTTCTGTGCACTTGCAGAGAGGTGAAGCTGGTGTCCCACAGTTTGCTGGAAGCATTTCTGCCCTCCCAGGCAGTCTCTGCCTGCAGGTGCCTGTCGCAGAGATGCACACGTTGCATCTTGTGCAGCAGGTCACCGTGTATTTACTGTCACTTCATTGAAAAAAATGACAAAATAGTATCTGGAGGGGCACTGGAGGCAGAATTTGCTCATGATGGCTAGAGGTACTTATTTTGCCATCCACCAGGTTCTCCTACACTAAAGAGATGCAGAGCTAAAAATAAACACATGGCCCATTAACGCTGAAGTACCTTGAAGCAACTGCCTGGGGGAAAAGGACAGGAAAAATTGGTAGAGTCTGAAAAAGTAATTAACAGTGAACAGAGGCAGAAAGAAAAACATGGATGAGGTGGGAATTACAGAAAAAGTCTTTTCCCAGGGGAACTCTGCTCTTTGCATGCAGGAACTCACTTGCACCTCCCATGCAGGGGCTTGCAGCAGGACTGCTTTCTTTGCAGCCAAAGGTTTTCTGGAGAAAGAGGGGCTTTTTGCCTTTTGGATTTGAGTGGATGCTTGCCTGCATTTTTACTTCCAGATTGGCTTTCTGTGCCCTTAGCCTGACCACACACACCTGTGACATAAGGAAACTGGTGACATTCATTGCATGGGAAGGGAGCAGCAGGACAGAGGGCCCTGACTCCCTCTCAAGGGCACAGGAAACCTGTAGGTGTCTGGGAACCTAAAGCACCAGTCTGTGTTGGACTTATTGACAAAACCTGCAGAAATCAAATGTATTTTGAAAAACGGGCCTTTTTTTTTTTTCTTGTAAAATGTGGGTGGAACTTTTTTGGATCAGCTGTGCTTCCTAAGGAGTCAAGCAGGACTGTGAATCACACGGCTGTAGTGGTTCTTTGCATCTGGACTTGGACTCAGCTGTTGGGCAATTCCTCTCATGCCCGCTTTGACCCCTGCCCTGGCCTCATCCCAGTAAGGTGCTGGAGGGTGCCTCCACTTTCCCCCACGCATACACACACCCACCCATGGAGCTATTCTCAGCTCCCACTGCTCAGACATTTGGCTCTGCCCACTATCCCTTTGGAAGGACTGTGGCCCAGGCTGGAGAGGAAGCTGGGGACAACAGATGCAGCTGATAGCTGTGCAAACACAGAGATGCATTGCTTGGGCACTGCATCCCTCCAGTGCGCAAGGAGGAGGCATGAGATGCAATCCTTAATCCCTTGGGCTCTCTGTTCCATCTATAAACCAGCATGGCTATTAATATCTAATCTCACCTTCAGATATTGAGTGGTATTTGCAAGGGGGTCTCCAGTGCCTGCCTGGAAGACCTTGCAGAAACACCTTGTTCTGCACCCAGTGCCCACACAGCCCTGAAACAGGAAGGGGAGCGATGCTGTGCTTGAATCCCTAACACTTCACTCAACACAGGCAAAAATGCTAAGGAGAAACAGGCTGTTCAAATTTTAAAAATAGCTTTTTGTTAAAGTGTAACAATTTCTCATTTCTTTTTTTTTAATTAAAATGGAAGTTTAATTACATCTGAGTAACTCAAGGCAATTTTCAAGAAGCTGGGGAGTTTTTATTCACTGTTTTTGGAGTGTTCAAGATTCAGCATCTCACTCTTTTAAATTTATCTGGTTTCCAGTGAAAAAATAATTTATGGCAACAACCATTTGATTAAATGGTGCTCTGGAGAACTTACTTGCAACCAGTCCTGAAAGAGGTGTCTTGTAAGGTTAAATTTTCCACAAATCCCGCAGTGATTACCATTCATCCAACAACTGAAGTGCCTGCAACATAATAAAGCAAATAGAAAAGCCTACACTTTATACAGTTAGAAGAATTTAAAAAGTGTAGCTAATTTTTCTAATTGGCTTTACTCTTCAGAGAACAGGGAAAGAAACACCACTAGGACCACTGCTGCTACCCCAGAATTACACATTCTTTGCTTTTGTACGAGCCATAGCATCTAGGGAACGTTTTTAAACCCTGTCAAATAGATAGTGACCTTTTCTTTCTTGCAGCTTGATGGGTATTCCCAAAAAAATAAACTGAGCTTGATTTCTTGACATTTCTTCTGCTGTATGCCCAGGTTACCCAAAGGCCATATCTATATGGTAGAGAAAGAAGGAAGAAAACAAACCACTTTCTCAGGGCTCTGAGGCTTTGCATTAACCCAGCTTGGAATGACAATGGCCTCTCTCCTGCACTCTGCAACACCTAACAGTGCCTCTCATCTTTGGTTTCTGAAATAAAATTCCTAAAGACTTTTGGCTTTGTTTTGTCCTAGTTTTGCTTGCTCTTTCTGGCCTTTATTTCACTATGAGTCTTTATTTTCACTGACTTGAAACTGGAAGAAAAGCAAATTGTATGCCCAGACTGGAATGCAGGAATCCTTGCCTCTGTTTAAGAAAGGCTTTCTATTTCTATTTATGTTGCTGGAAGTGATTATTTGCTAAGGATAAAAAGACTTGAGTTTTGACATAAATATAAATACTCATTTCTCTGATCATAACACCCCCTTCATTTAATACAGATAAAAAAGACATTTTACCCAGAGGAAACCACCCAATAATGGTGGTGTCCAGGTAGCTCCACTACTTGGAGGCAGCTGTTTCAGGCTGCTTTTGAGAGAGGATACAGCTCAGGAGCTCAGGTGCTTCATACTCTGTCTTCTGTAGTTTTTCCTTTTATTTCAAAGCAGGTGTATGTAGGTAGACATGGCATCCCAAGAGGAGTTCCACTCTATTCCATCCATTCTTCACCCCAAATCCCAAACTGTCAAAAAATTGCCTTTAGCAACATTTACTCTGCCATGACAAGGAACAGCTAGATGGAAGTAACACCGAGGCAGATGCCAGGGAATCCTAGCCAAAATCCAGGTCTCCTAACCACACGGCTGGGCTGGGCTCTCAGGACAGGCAGGAAGCAGATGTACTGCCTGCCAGTGGAAATGGGGCTACAGGTGTGCTCATGAACCCAACACGGCACTGAGTACAACATCACCACCACCACCACCACTCTGTAGGAATATCTCTACCAGAGACAGGTGCAGCTGCACCCGAGCAGCACCATCAGCTGTACCATCACTCAGCAGTACCATCAGGCAGGTAGCATGGGAAACTGCATAGGGCCTATCTTGTTTTCACACCATGCTACATGAATTAGTCACATTTTTCTGGGTCTTCTGCAGGTAATCTTAAAAATACTTCTGTAGCCAATACTTTTTAAATTATGCATGGTGTTTACTTTCACTCTTCTGCAGTTCTGCCATCTTTCATGAATATGAAACGGAGAGCTCTAGGGAGCTGTCTTTCTATTTTGATGGCAAAAATTTCCAGGGTGTTTAGTCTGGCTATACAGTTCTGTACTTGTGTTGTTGCTGACGTTTACTTGAGCAGGATTTCTTCTGAGAGTGGGAATCACCTGCGTGAATACAGGACAGGTCTGCACTGCCTGGAGATCGCTGTGGATGCCTGAACTGCCTTAAAACACCTCAAACAACACAACAGAGTCCAAAATTAATTTTGAAGCCTCAAAATAATGGGAAGGCTTAGATGTAATGAGTAATGGCTGTCTGCTAGGGGACAGAGCTGGTGTTTCAGCAATGGTGAAGGAAGGGGCACAATCACAGTCAGAAATGTGAAACCTGTAATACACATTGTTTTATTCTATTTTCCAAGAAAAACTGCCTATGGCTTTCTCTTGGAAGCACTGGTACATCTTCAGGCTCTGGTCCTCAGTTACAGGCTCCATGTTCCCAAATGTCCTTGTTTTGGGAAATATGGGAACGTGAATTTCCCATCTCTGGAAGTGTTCAAGGTCAGAGTGAATGGGGCTTTGAGTAATCTGGTCTAGTGAAAGGTACCCCTGCCCATGGCAGGGGGATTGAAACTAGATGGTTTTTAAGGTTCTTTCCAACCCAAACCATTTGATGATTCCAGGATTCTATGATTCTATGCAGAAACAGGTAACATCAGCCCAGGAATGTACACAGGCATCGTTTTTGCTTTGCAGAACAGGCCTTCAATCACTTATGGGGCATAACTGAATCAGCAACTGATTTTCCTACTGCTGGTGTAAAACCATGATAGTGGATGTTATAATCTTGCTTTTTCTCAGTTGTTGTCATACAAAATTAAGAATGTGTCAGTCAAACGGAGGTCCAAAATCTGCAGCTGGGATTCTCACAAACACTCAGAGCCAGATTACTTAAATTAGATCAGGGCTAGAAATCCCTAATTGTCATATATTTTCTGAAAAAAATCCAGTTTTCTAAAAGCAAGTGCGCAAACTCCACAGTAATTAAAATCCTTTTTCTTTTCTCCAAGAAACTCTTTGAAAGAAGGTTCCAGCAAAAATACTTATTCTTAAACAAGTATTTAAATTCATACTTGCAGTTCAAAATTCAAACACAGAGTGCACCCTTTGAACTGTTTAGAGATTCTGAACAAAAATAAAACTAAGTAAATAACACCCTCCCAAAAAGTAAATAAAACAGTAATATACAGAGAGGAATCTGTCTGTTTAGCAAAACTTTCCCACAGTCAGCTGGGCTGCCTGGCTGGGCTGAGCCTGCTGATGGCAGGCAGGGTGGGAGCAGATGTAGATGTCTAGCGACAGAGTGAAATAGGCACTTCCAGGACATGATATGCCTTATCCCAGAGTAGTTGTCTAAAATAGATCAGACACATTGCAGCTCCTAAAATACCTGCTCCTTTTCAACTTTGGTGCAAGCTTGGGTGGCAGGCTCTGACGAAGGAAGTCTGGATGATGTAGGGGCTGTCCTTAAAGGCAGGTGGGGCAGATTCCAGACGGGAAGAAGATGGCTCTTCATAGCCAATCCACTGCAGCGTTGTGCAGCTGTACCAGAAACAGGACAAACGCCACACCAAAGGCAGGGGAGAGTTTGCTGCGCTGCTCTGTTTTATGTTTGGTCTTGATGCATTGATCATCTCTAACATTTATGATATTAATAATTCATAGTATCAAACTATTATAGTGCCTTAAGTTAGCCACTGTCTCATATTTCCCTGCCTCTGGAAATATGTCCCCAAGGACTATTTGAGGCATCACACTGCCAGCACATAGTCTCCCTGAGTATGGCTGCTGTACCCAAGTGTTTCTCCTTCTCTGCAGTTTCCAGCCAATGCACTCTATCGTCTTATTAGACCCCTGGTACCTGGTCCTCCACCTTGCTCTGCTAGATACAATTTGATTCCTGCTACTTCAGCCCTTTGGGTCATCTGATCATCACCCCACCATCTGCCCCTGGACCAACAAAACCTCATAAATTTGTGTCAACATCAAATTTAATTGGCACGCTCACATACTGACGTGGTAACTGAAGGGCTGACCCCAGAGCACATGTTTTAAAGAAGCTGTTGGATTCTTTTTCCCAAACTGTAGCTTAAAAGCATTCATGTCCTTAGATGGTCCCTGGAAAATTATGCCTTTTCATATTAAAAGAATAATTTTATGAATGGTTCTTTTTAAAAACAAATTCCATATAAATGACCTCAGTATTATGTAGGATTATACCAGTAAAATTCTGTGGTATGTACTAATGCATCAAACAGGTATTTTCCTATAGAAATCTTTCAGTAATGCAGTATGACACAAAAGTATTGTAGTACTGATTGCTAATATCTTGCCAGCCATCTCAGAATATTGAGATCATAATTATTTACCATTCAGCCTCCATAGCAACACTGAATGTAAATATATTTCCTAATATTCTTTTAAATGGAGATTAAGGCTTTGCACATTCCAGCTGCGAACATGCCAGGAGAAGAAACAGGGACTCCATCTGCTATTGTGTTTGTTCAGTTGTCTGAAAAAAATCAAACACCAATTTAAAGGAATATTGCATTAAAGAAAAGGGATTTTATTCTTTGAAAAAATTCAAGGTTTTGGGCAGCTTCTGGTGCTCTCCTAGTCCATTTAGAGCTGCTGCTGGGCAGGATAACAGCATCGATTTCTCTGGTTTTGCTGCAATTGCTACTTTGTCCAAGCATATTAATTGTCAGGATCGGTGTGGTACTGTCAGATTTCTGTCCGGGGTGTCCCCTGCAATGCCACACCTACCCCGCAGAGCCAGGCACTGCCAGCGCTCACCGTCAGCTGCTCACAGCAGCAAAGGCAGCCCCACAGAAATGCTGAATTAGCACGGGAGGTGGGAAGTGCTGAGTGCACTGAGAACAAACACTCATCCATCATTCTACAGCGCCAGGCTCGCTGTTGCCTAGTTTATGTATTCTGCCCTCAGTGTTTAGCAAACAGCAGCATCACATTAAGATATTTTATAAACCTTCCCCGCCCAGCAGCACTATGTGAGTTTTGGCTCCTTTGCGGAGGTGGCGGGAGGCTGCACTTTTAATCAGTTTCCCTGCGACTTCTGTCAGGAGCCGGGAACTTCTTGCAGTAGGGAAACAGAAGAATCCAAAAGTGAAATTAGCTGCTAGCAAGAAAAGAAATGGTATGCTATGGGCCTGTTTCTCTTCTCCTTCCCAGCGGCTCTGTGCCAGGTTAACCCTTGCAGGCTCAGATGAGATACTCCTGATGAAAAGGGGTATAAAGGAGCTCGCAGGTAGGTTCTTGTTTCTCTGTCCTCTAATCTGAGTCTTCGTATAACAAAGCAAGTGCTTGGTTCGGCAATGTGAGCAGTACCTGTGTACTTCCTAAAAGCAATTAAGAGACCAATTTAAGAACCATCAAACAGGCTCTGCCAATCCCCAGGCAATAATAAGCATGTAAAGGCAACATAGTTGCTTCCTCGTCACATTCCAGAGGTGGAATTAATAGTTCCAGATATGTGCCTTGACTGCCAAAATCAGGAATTAAGCCTAACACATCCAGTCCCAACACTGGGAAATCTGACTTGTCTTGCGGGCACCAGGAGGGGTGAGTGCATGCAGGAGAGGCATGACATTGTCACACATTAGGCCATTCTCTTTTCTTATTCTCTTCTGTGAATATTATGAGGCTCATTTGGAAGAATGAACACTACTGCCCACAGATTTGCCCTGTCCTTTGGCAAGCTGCAGCCAGGTGCTCCCTTCTTCCCTCTAAGCACTGCTAGTAGTGGTATGTCTGGTTCAGAAGCTACAACTAAGGAACAATCTGCAGCCAAATGCTTACACTTCTGCAAAGAGAACTCATGGAAAGACTGATGCAAATTCAGGTATCAGTAGCTCCCATAATCCTTTCTAGGCAAGAAGGATGGTCAAAAGAGCTAACAGGTCTTTTCTACTTGGACTATCTATAAACCTCAACATGATGCTGAATTGATATCCTAAAATAGTACTTTGGGACGTTACTGGGCATGTCCAAGCAGTGGAGCAAGGCGCAGATGTGACAACTTGTCACCACATGCAGTCTCTCTCCCAGTGCCTGGGAGCCTCCCAGGGAGGTGGCTGTGCCAGCCAGCTGCCTGCAGCACTGTGCCAGGCACAGCTGAGGAGGTCCCAGCTCTGGAACATTCAGTACTTGCTGGGCCACACTGTGCTCCATGTCACAGATGTGCCTCTTCTCCTGCCTTGCTCCACTGGCAATGTGATGCTTCTGACCTCCCAGGAATAATCCCTTGACAGGTCTTTGTGATAACCAGGCATTACAGCAATGGGAGCATTAGAACGAATCGTGAGACAAGGTAATTTCCAGGCCTTGTTATGAGAAAGAAGAAGCTGTCAGGAAAAGGGGCAGGAACAC
>VZUA01108984.1:0-10597 GCA_013401035.1 Horornis vulcanius
TATTCTATTCTATTCTATTCTATATTTTAAAAGTCATTCCCGCATCCACCTTGATACCCCTTTGGGCTCACATGCCTCACCCCCATGCCCATTCTCAGGCTGCTGAGTTATTTCCATGGCTGCCAGATGATTTGTGGCCTCCTGCCACTGCTCAGAGGACAGGGACACTCAGATGAACCCTCCAGCATCTCCCCCTGCACCTCCCTGGTGTAAATCAGCACAGCACCGGCGATTCCAGCCAGGCTGATTTATGCCAGCAGACAGACGCTCCCAAGCTCAGCCGTGATTTAGAAATCCCATTAGGACCTGGCCACTTCTGCATGAGAGGTGCAGGAGGTTGGTTTGTCTTCTCCTCCTGGAGAGAGGGATGCAGGGGTGAGCAGTGATGGCACTGGCAGCCAGCTGTGCTGTTGTTCTTGTGGCTGGCTCCGGCAGGATCAGTGCTCCGAGAGCTTCATCCCAGGAAGGAAAAACCTCCTCTGTGATTTACAGCAGGCAGGAGAAGCCAGTCCCATCTGCTACCCCAGGCACCTACTCTCTCTCTTTTTTTTTTCTTTTTTTTCTTTTTTCTTTTTTTAATTAAAGCTAATGTGAGAAACAACAAGGCAGCCGGAAAAGTGACTTCCATGGGCAGGGTTCTTGGGCAGGGAAGAGCTGTGAGGCAACAGCAGCTGAATTTAACTCCATGGGAGCCCTGGAGTAGATGAGCATTCTTTTGTAGAAGGGAGAGTGAGGCAGACAAGTCAAAAGCATCACCTAGAAAAAAAAAAGAATCTCTCAGTACTCTCTCATCCTCCTTTCCTGATCCTTCCTCTGGTCTCTGCACACACTCAGGGCATTTTGCCCTACATGCTGCTCTGCAGCTGGTGCTCAGCCACACAAATCACCCCTCAGCCAGGCTAACAAATGACTAAACAACTGCAAAGGCACTTTGCAGCATCCTTTTTTTCACCAGCTTTAGCAGCAGACTGGCTTTTACGGCACAGCTCTCCCTTCCGTCACTTTATCCAGCCTCCATAACGTACCACCCCCTCAAGAAAAAAAAGAGGAAAGCAGTTTAAAACCAGACCATTGCAGAGAAACAGCTCCCACATGGAAAATGGCTCCTCGAGGGGTGCTGCAGCCTCCCCTGCTACCATGGAAAGGCCAATTAGAGCTGGAAAAAGCTCTCAGGGGAGTGCTCAGGTAGGAGCTTTGCTGCTCTTTTGGGGTGAGGCTCGGAGCAGCCAATGCTCAGCTAGTTGTGAGGGTTTGCAGGTCCCACCAGTGAGAACGGGTTGCTGAAGACAGGGAAAACCTTTCTGGAGGATGCCTCTCTCATATTTTCTGGGCACCCAAAGGTGGGTTTATGCACTCTTGGCACCACTGCTGCCAGGAGCAGTGCATCTTCCACACCTTCCCTTGCTTCTTGGCAGCACCATCACCACAATGCTCCATCCTTATTCCTGGAGTGGGGGGACCCACAGGCCCCCCATTCTCACCACTATTCACCTCGCAGGGCCCTCCCAGTGCTCTCTTCCTGAGGGATTTTTATTTACTGGTTTTTATTTCAGTTCCTTTTTGCAGCTTGTTGTAACCAATATCCCGAGACTGTTTTTTAGTGCTTGTGTGCTGGTGCTTGTGTGGCAGCCCGTGGAGGGGGTTTTGTGGGTTATCCATCCTCCCTTTCCCCTCCCCTCTGCTGATGGCAGGATCAGACCAAGACACCAGCTTCTCTCCCCAGCGTCCCCAAGCTCAGCACTGTAACTGTCTGCATTTGGGGGGAGAGTCTGTGAACTCTGGGGAGGATACAGGGCATCCTGGGGACATCCTCAGCCCCACAGCAGGCTTTGACCTTCACAGGTGACATCTTCCCCCTTTTTCCACCTCTCTCATGGTTCCCTTTTTCCTCCAGGAAAACAAAACTCCTCACACAGAGCTTGGCCCAAGGAAATGTCATGCCAGCAGCCACAGCCTTGGAGAGCCAGGGACACGCTGTCCCTCTGAGGGAACTCCCTGAAAAGTCAAGGCTGGGCTGGCACTGTGTCTAGCACACTCAGAGGAGGCTGGATTTACTTCTGACCATAATAATCATGTAATGCCACAGCCTTGCCGTGTGCCCTTGCTCACATCCCTGGTTCCTGGCGTTCCCCAGTGCTGATGATGCTGTTGGAGACCGTGGGTGAAAATGTGAGCATGATGGAGGGATGGAGCAGGAGGCTGCTGGCCACACACTGTGCTCCTGGCAAAGCTGGGAGCTGCAGACGTGTCACACGGCTTCTCCCTCACGGTCTCCAGGATTAGCTTAATAGCACGGGGAAATAACAGGATGAAAAATTCGCTCCCCTCCAAGCACTAAAAGCCAAGTTTCAAGGTTAATTGTCTGCCCTGTAGGAATAGCTTTTACACACTGCAAGGGGCTTAATTAGTGTCATTTTAGCCAAGCAGAGAGAGCATGCCCTGGACCCATACTGCATGCCCCCAAGCCTATTTTCCTCTCCACGAGAGGTGATGGATTGCAGGCAGCTTCCCTGCACCAGAGCTCAGCAGGGACAGGTTTGGGGCCAATCATGGAACCCCAAGATGCTCCTTGACAGCTGCTGCAGGCCCAAGCCCCATCCCTGCACCCACTGCACTCTTAGGTCCTGCACTGAAGTCCTGGATCCTGGCTGGATCCTATCTCTGTCCCCACAGATCCCCCTGTCCCTGCTGGCCAGGGGAGCACCCACCCCCACTGAGCAGCCACTTGGGAGAGCATGCTGCCAGGCCTGGCTTTAAGGAGAGCACAAGGGGGTGGAGGGAATTTATCTCCCCAGTTTGGGTAGTCCTGTGTGTTCCTACCAGCTTTGGGACATGGCTGCTCTCCATGCAGCCAAAATTTATTTTCAGCCCAACACTGATCCACTGAGCGAAGCCAGACACAGTCCAGCACCAAAGGTATGAGGAGAGGCAGCTGAATACCAAGACTAGTGCCAGCAGTGGGGTCTGTGGTGCTACAGGGGCAGCCCATCTGCAGGAGTGACCTGGGACTTTCCCAGCCCAGGGCAGCTGCTTTCCTTTGGAGCATTCTTGGCAGCAGGGAGGGAGCCCCCATGGAGGGTCCCATGCTCTGGCTTGGAGCCACCAGCAGCCCCCAGCTGTGATTTCCCATCACCCAGCATCCATCCTCACCAGGCTCCAGCTCACAGATCCCACAGGGATAGCCATGACCTCCCGTGCAATCCAGGCCAGGAGGCTGTCCTGGATGCCTGCCCATCTGGGCTTGGAGAGGAGCAGCCTGTTGGGATTTTAAGTTTTGCCCACACTGAAGAATTCACGGCAGCCCCCACTGAACCCATCTGCTGGTAAAGCCTCCTGATTTCTGCTCCAGCCACACTTCCAGCTGGGCTTTCCTCCCCCCACATCCCACACTCTGCTGTGGCAGTGGGTGCTGGGGCCACCCCACGCTCCCAGCTTCACTCCAGCCTCTCCCCCTTCCTTCCCAGACCTTTGGATTCAATTTCTCCCTGTTAGCCAATGTGCAAACAGGGTCCCAGGGGCTCTCCACCAGCAGAAACAAACCACAGCAGAAAACATCCATGCCAATGGACAGGGCTGGCAGGGAGCCCCTGCACCCCTGCCTGGGCAGTGACCCACATCCCAGCCGCTTCCCTTTTTTCTGGGAATCAGCAAAAATATCCCAATTCTTGGCAAGTCAGTGACCCTACAGGCAGGCACCCTGGCAAAGGGAATGTCTGGAGTTTGGTGCTTCCAGGTGGGTGTGGGAAGGGGAGATGAACGAAGCAGGGATCCCTCTTTAGCACTAGAGGGATTAAACATCTTAAACCTGAAAAAAGGTAAAACCGTCTGCTTTGGCTTGGATGGGGAAACCCCATAACTTCTGCTTCATGCCATTTTATACCATCAAAGATCAGTTTGGGCTGAAAAGGTGAAGGGGGAGAAGCAAAAAGTTGCCTCCAGCAGTTTCTTTTTTGTTGAAATGAGTTGAATCATCACCCAATAATGGCACCCAGCTCCCAGTCTGCCCATGGGAGGATCATGGCAGAAATCCTGGTTACTCAGTTTGGGGGGTGGTCCAGGGGCCAAGGCACTCACAGCTCACATTCCCCTCCTGCTGCTGCAGCTCTGGGCTCACGGTGGTGAGGAGTGATGTATTTTTAATTCCTTTAGAGGAATTAAGCTCATCTGTGTCTGACTACTCACACGGCCTCCACTTTCATTAATTTCTGAGCTGCTTGCCTGGATTCCTCTGGCTCTGGCAGGGGTTTGGCATCACAGGGAGACCAATTTCCTGCAAATTTGACAGATGTGGGTTGCTGGAGAGCAGAAGGAGATCCCATTTGTCCCTTCCCCACAGTGGGGAGTAGTTTGGGTCACCCACCACATCAGTCCCATGGGGACATTTTGCATTGCCCACCATGTGCTGCTGGAGAGCAGTGAAGAGCAGCTGAAGAGCCTCTGCCCTCCTGAGGTCCCCAACCTTCTTTCCAGGGTCCCCAACCTTCTCCCTGGGGTCCCTGACCTTCTGCCCAGGATCCCTGACCATCTTTCCATCCTCCTTTTGAAACACTTCTGTGATGCAGCTCGTAAACAGATGCAAAAGCGGGGGGAAAGAAGAGATAAGATAAAAATAACAGCAGCAGGAGTGGGTTTGAAGTAAATAACAGGAAAACATCAAAGAGGAGGGGGAGTGATGCTCTGAGGAGGTATTTATAGCTGGCTCTGTGGTTCCTCAGGATAGACCTCTGTGTCCCCATGGAGCCTCTTCCCTGGCCCTCACAAGCATATGTTTGTGTCCCTGCCTTGCAGTCAGCCCCTCCCCAGGAGTAATCCACGTGGATTCAACCTGAAGGCAGAGCATATCCCCACAGCTTTTAGAGACCACTCAGGGAAAGGCTGATGCTCTGAAAACGCTCTGAGCCCAAGCCCTCTGTGGCACTGAGCATTGGGATCAGGCACTTGCTGTAGGGGCCATCACACCTGGCACGAAGCAGCCTTCACTTCCAGGCTTTTTTTCCCTGCCAAGTCCTCAGTGAAAGCTTTTTCTCCCCACAGCCCTCCTGGGGGTCACATTTGAGAGCAAGGCTGATTGCTTGGGAAAAGCCAGGCACCAGCAGAGCGAGGGATGAGAGATGGCCACAGAGGGAATGAATGCTTGGTGCTGTGACTCAGCCCCTTCCATAAGATGGATCCATCCCATCCCTCCTCGATGCTGCAGCAAGCATTTGGCATCTGGATGGCTCAGCTAATGGGAACACCCTAATTAGATGTGTCTGGAGCAACGCACCTTATCCCTGGGCTGCTGATGTGCAGGGAATCTTTTGGGAGGCTGGTTCAGCCCTTAGGCAAAGGCAGTGGGGGTGCACAGGGTGGTTTGGAGGTGCAGAGAGGACCTGGAGGTACAGGAAGCATTAGGGAAAGCTGTTCAGCCTCTTTGGATGGACCCAGGGGCAATGGGGGTCGTTCCCACCTCTGTCATGGGATGTGGCCAGGGAACATGGTAGCAGTGACCTTTTCAGCTGCCTTCTGCTTTGGGAAGCCTCAGCTTCCCTTAAAGCATCTGTCCCCGTGAAAAGTGCTTTGGAGGGATTTAGGGCTTTGGGAGAGAGCAGATTGGCAGCAAACCCTACAGCCAGCTGTGCAGAGTCAGGACCTTTTGGAAAAGGGAAATCTGGGTGATTTCCACCCACCTGGAGCCTCAAAATGTCCTCCTTCTTTGCAGCCATCTCCCAGTCTGGGGAAGCAGCCAGTGCTCCGTGGTAACTCTGCACACCCTCGCTGCTGCTGCTCTCTAATCAGACACGGGGTTTGCAATTAAGCGACACAGAGTAACCCTGGGGACAGAACCTGCTGTTTGAGCCCAGCTCAGACGAGTTTGGGGAGGGAGAGGCCTGATTTCCCACTTAGCAGACAGGTCACGATCAGTGGATTCATTGATCCCAGAAAGCAAAGCCTCCACTTCATTAGAGACATGCTGCTGATGAACGCGGCCTCGGGGAGCAGGGAAGCTGTGTGAATCCTTCCCTAAATGTTATCTCCACAAGGCTCAGAGTGCAGATGTCGGGAAGCTCCTCTGACAGGATGGCTTCCTCTGGAGGGAGCCTGCTCCCTCCCATGTGTGGCTCTGAGGGGCACTCGAGATCCCTGGAAATGCTGAGGCTGGAAAAATGCACCTTTATGCCTCTGTGTCTGCCTCTTACCCCGTGTGCTTCTCCCCACTGAAGTGTGACAGGGGCACAAAGCCCTGGCTCAAAGCAGTGCAAGCTGTGGCTGTGCCAGGGCAGAGCACCCGGGCGAAACTCAGCTTCAACATAAGGTTCACCTGGAGTCAGCATGAAATTCCCAGAGCTTGGGAGGTTTGTGAGGGATGTTCACCCAGAAGCATGGACACAACAAGGCCTTGGAGAGCTGGTTCAGGTGGCAGAGGTAGGGCAGAGAAGAAAGAGGCAGCCCCATCGACTGGGCACACTGAAGTTGGGCAAGACCCTTGTGCAAAGTCCTGCTCGCTCTGCTCCTGAACCACAAAAAGTTCTCACTGTAACAGCCAGATCCTGCTCTGTCCTCTGCTGCATTCCTGATTTTCCCTCCCCAGGTCAGCTCTCCCAGAGGGAGGTTTCCACACTGGCTCCTGCCAACAGTTACTGGCAATAACTTCTCGGTGCCCTTCAATGCAGCTGCTCGAGGCAGCAGATGGGGATGGGGGTTGAAGCTGAGCCAGACTGGCTGCTTTGCAAGGATAGCTAGCTCAGGATAAGCTGGGCTGATGCAAATAGCTCCATCTACTCCCGAGGTTCCCATTCTCTCCTGTAAATACCTACTGAGATACTGGTGTTACTGGGAGCAGTTTCACTGAGATGAAAAGTAGCCCACAAGCTGGAGCAGGGCCCTGCACCATCCTCTTCCCTGAAATCACGACTCTGCATGGTAACAACACCCACAGGCAAAAAGCAAGTGAAGGACTGTGAACCTTCCACATGGAAATTTTGAAGGTTTTCCTGCTTCTCTGCATGAAGGGAACCACGCAGGGGATGTGGCTTTTAAGAAGGTTTCTGCTCCAGGGAATCACGCTGTGCTGCTGGTTCGGGGCAGGGATGTGTCATCCTGCTCCTGCAGGTGTTGGGACTTCTTTTTGCCAATTCTTCCAAGAAAGCATCTCCCATGGGCAAACCTGGCTGGCAGGACTCCCTGACGCCAACACAGGCATCCTCAGCTTTCACCAGTGACAAGCCTCCCACGCCGTGACACGTCCCCTTTGCAGGGGCAGATCTTGAGCTCCCAAGCATTTGGCTCCAGTTTCTGGCTCATGCTGATACATGGACGAGCTGGAAGCAAAGCATCCTCTACCCAGCTTGGCTTCCAGTTTGGGAGCATCTCAGGCATTTGGAAAAATTTAGGTACGTGGAGGTGGTGTTGGTTGTTCTCTGTATCCCTGGGTATTTAAGGGAACTCCAGGAACAGTGGGGGCATGGAAAGGAGGAAAGGAGCAGCTGTCTCTCTGGATTTACAGGGATCAGCAGCTGAGCAAGTCCTCAGCATAACCAGGGTGTAACTGGGAGCAGAGTCTGCCTCACATACCATATGCTCCCAATCCACTGCGCTCAATCAAGCCTAATAAAATTGATAGGGGAGCATTGAAAATCTCGTGATTAATTCTTTATGATCTGTAATAGGGGAGCTGTGTGCCAATTACTCAAGTAAATCATTCATCAGAAAATAAATAGAACTAACCTCCAGCACAAACACTAGAGGATTTCGACCAGGATTGCAGATCTGGATTGCAGCATCACGCTGCTGGTGACAGCACATTATCTGATGGAGGACACAGGAGTAGCTGCAATTTTGCTGCTTCTCCCGAAGGTTTTGACTCTGTGCTCCAGCATTATCTGTTGTTCTTCACCTCACATTTCAATGCTCTGTCCTTGATCTCCATGACCCATCAGCACATGCCCTTGCAGGTTTGCAAGGACCAAACCCATAGGGATCAGCTTTAGTTCAGGGCAGGTTTGAACATGGGGACCATGAGACAGGCACATGGACAAAAAGGAATGGGAACAAGACTTGCCTTTTGTTTTCCCAGCAAGGAAACCAATTATTTGGCCTGCAAACTTTTTCCTGTTTTTTTAAGGAGAGCTGTCCTTCTGTGCTGGTTACCGGACTGCAGTTTCCCAATCAATGTCCCATTTCTAAGGGAAAACCACCCAACAGCACTCCCTGCCCTAGATTTCCACATGTGGGGAATTTCCCGGGTTGTGTTTGAAATTTGAAATGCTCCTGAACAAACTGCATCTTGCCAAGCCACAGTGTCCTGCTAACCCACATTCAGCATCCTTCACCATGATGCAACTCCATATTCATCAGGGACCTCTTGGGACCATGGTGGGATTTCAAAGGGCACTGAGGGAGTTCATGCTGAGAAAGGACTTGGGAAAGCTGAGGACAATGTCCTCTTCCTGAGCTCAATGCTCAGAAAGGGAGAGTGGATTAAAGGCATGCCGTGGGGAGAAGGGGAGGGATGGGCACATAAAATCCAGCCTTTGCAGAAAGCCCTCTTTGTCTCCTTCACAGCTGCAGGGATGTGTCCAAGGTGGGATGAAGGCCAGCACGGAGGGGCCTCAGTGCCACAAACGTTTTCTTTCCCTCTCATATGGAAAAACTTCCATGGACAGGGAATTTGGCAGTGAAAATGGCAAGGAGGCTGAAGTGTGATTCACTGGCCTAAACACAACTGAGCTGGTGGCAGGACACTGGATTCTGCAGCACATGCCTTCACTGGGGTGACAGGACAGACGTTTCCATGACAGCCCAGCTCTGCTGACCTTGAATGAGGAGCCAGTGAGACAATTCACCCCTCTGCACCTCCTCACCATCCATCCCTCGGCCAGACCCTTTCCTCCTCCCACTGTGCTACACCATCCTTGCCCTTTCCCAGCTGGCAGCTTTCACATCACCAGGACACCCTCCCCTTGCAGCAGGGAGGATAGTTTGGAGGTTTCTCCCTGCTAATTCCTCCTGGAGAGGGACATTAGCATCTCACACATCCCAGCCACCATCATTCCCCCACCGCATCCCCATGGCCCTTCCTGCTGCTCCCAGCACCCAGCTGGTGGGACTCAGAACAAACATCCTCCCACCTGCTCCTGTGGCCCAGCACGGGAGATGGCAGAGGCGATAATTACACACTTGGCACAGCAAAATTATCCAGCGCGGGGGAGAAGAGGCTGGAAGCAGCTGGAGATCATCCATGGGGAATGCTGCTCCCACCCACAGTGTCTCGGTGTGTGCCTCACCCCAAACCAGCCCGGTTCATACTGTGAATGTGCTCCTTGGGCCCTGGGTGAGCACCCCGAGTGCCAGAGCTGATGGTGAAGGTGGGGAGGTGGGGATGTGCTGATGTGGTTTGAAGCAGAACTAAGGAAGGCTGGCTTCCCACGGAGCCAAACTGGGATCCCCGGGCTCTGCTGAAGTGTATCCTCCAAAGATGCCATTTTCCCAGGGAGGGTTTCAAGTGAGCCATCACTCATGCACACTTTTGGTGCCTGCCAGGACATGAGTACTCAGATATCCTGTCCCTTCCTTGCCTCCATGAGACCTCTGGGAGGGACACTTGCAACTCATTCACACCAAATTTCTTTTTGAAGAAAATTTATTTCCTTGCAAAGCAGGATCTGCAAAAGCAGAGACCCTCAGGGGTCTACAGGAATGACACTACCCTATTTTCCAGACAGGTCCAGCACTGCAGCCCATGAGGTGCACCAACCAGAAACATCCTGGAGAGGACTGAAGAAGAAAATAACATGAGTCGTAACAATAACAGCAATAAAAAAATATACTGCACTGGCTGAAGGGAGAAGGCTGCAATGAATTGTCCTTAAAATACATTTAGACTTGGTGGCTTTATGTTTTGTCCTTGAATGAGTAATATTGGTCAAGTGACATTTAATTTCCTGTGCCAGGGAGCCCACTGCAGTTGTTTCCCAGCTCCTGGCTCTGGTGTGAGCACTGAACCAGGACAGGGCAGGGGATAAGCAGGGATGGCAGAATCATGGAATCATAGTTTGGTTTGGTTTTGGTTGGAAGGGACCTTATAGATCATCTCATTCCACCCCCAGCCATGAGCTAGGAAACCTTGCACTCGGCCAGTTTGCTTCAAGCCCAGTCCAGCCCGGCCTGGAACACTTCCAGGGATGGGGCAGTCAGTTTCTCTGGGCAAAAGGTAACGGGCAGGGATCAGGCAAGGGGCAGGCAGGGGAGCTGGCACGGAAAGGCAGGGGTTGGCAGGGGAGTTGGCAGGGGACAGACGGGGCTGGCAGTGCCCCCGCAGCAGCGGCGCCCTCTCGGTTCTCGCTCCCTCTCCCACCAGGGCAGTCCCACTCCCAGCCGCACTCCAGCTCCCGGCGGGGGTTCCGTCCCGCCCGCTGCCGCTGCTCCCGCGGGCAGGGTCGAAGTGCAACCCCGGCCGCGGGCCCGCTCTCCGTTCCCGCCGCGGCCCGACACGATCCCGCACCCGCAGCTGAGGCGGTCGGGCCGGCGGCGAGGTCAGTGCTGTCCCCGGCCCGCAGGCCCCGGGCCCGGCGCGGCTCCAGGCCCGGCTCCTCCCGGGGAGGCGGGACCGCGGCTC
>VZUA01109011.1:0-14504 GCA_013401035.1 Horornis vulcanius
AAAAAAAACCCAAAAAGAAGAATAGAACACCGTGAGGAATGCCTTGCTGTTATGACACCAATGAGGAAGTAATGTACTGGAGCCAGTTTGGAAATGAGCTCTGTGTTTGTTCCAGGCTGACTGCGTGCCCCAAACAGGAAGAGTCAGGGAAGGAGATGGGCAATGGCTGGAAGCACCAGGGATGTGAAAGCTCCTGGGTGCCCTCCCTTGGGCACTGGTCCTGGCAGGACTAAGGTCACCCCTGCCCAAGCACGTGGATGGCTGAGAAGTGTGCGCTTCTCCTTGGTGCCATTTCTATATAATGGAACTATGTCATGAAATTTTGAGTCATTTGTCAGGAAAACTTAAAAAAATCTCAAGTGGTATTAAAAAAATCCTCAAGTGGCACCATCTGCGTGACTACTTGGAAGACCTACATTAATCATTTAATAGTTGTAGTATTCCTTATTATAAATTCACATTTTTAGCCAAAAGTAGCTAAAAAGCTGCATTTCATGCTTGTTGACCATTTTGTTTCTCATGCTGACAGATGGATCAGAGACAAGAATTTCAAGGCTTTTACCCACGAGGCTTGACTCCTCTCTCTTGCACTAATTTTATACTGACATAGTCTCATTCCCAGCACAGATGCTGTGGAAATTACACAGGTGTCAGTTTTGCTCCAGAAATCTTCCATGGAGCTCTGGTAAGCTGAGGAGAATGTGTCAATCTTCTGTGTGGTTTTACACCTGCAAAGCCCCCAGACTCAGTTGCTTTCCAGGGTGAGTGTGCAGACTGTCACTTCTTGCCTTTTTTTTGCCTCAGGAGCCCATCAGCAAAGTGGATGTCACCATATCGTGTTTCAAAATGCTCTGTGGTAGCTGTTGTAGGTGTTGTTGGTAGATGTCAAGAGTAGTTCCAGACATCTCTTATACTAGATTAATTTCAGTATCAGATAATAAAAGTATATAGTTGGGTTTTTTTTCCTTTTTCTTACTTTAATTTCTTATTGTTTTATTGGACCCCCTGCCATGACCCAAATCTGAGCTGTCCTGGTGAGCAGGACCAGTTCTCACATCAGAGGATTCAAATATGTATACAGTGCAGTCTGAACAGCAGAAGTTAAGCGAGATAATTTGCCATTGGGAAAAAGCAAAGTGTCTTCAGTTTCTGCTCTTGCCATCATGCAGTGCAAAACCAGGAGCTCCCCTTCCATGTGAATTCGAGGCTACTTGGTGTGATTCCTGAGGTTTGAGTCTATCCTGAGGAATGAAAAACCCAAACTTTCACTTGGCTTAAATCAGAAGACTGGAGAAAATGAAGACACATACTAGCTGAGCTTTATCAATTTTCATTGGCTTGCAATTTCTTTTGGACTTTTAACCTCTGGACTTCTGTGGAATTCCTCATTTGCACAGTTCTGTGCTCTGTGGAAGCTCAAAGAGTCTGAATTGTCTGAAGACAATGGCTCCCTTGGTTTTCAAGGAAACAAGCCCCTAAGAAGAAAAGGAAGGTCAGCCTGTGAGTACTCGGATTTCTAGCTCATGAAAAAGATCTTGAACCAGATATTGCCAAAGCATGGAGTGTAACCATGTGCATGGCTTCTTTTGAGCCTCTCTTCTTTTCCTTCCTTGGCCAGCAGAGCATCCTGGCAGTGGGATACGGGGCTGTTTGTACTACTGATGTGGTGCTCTTCTGCTCTTACTGAATGGACCAGAGCAATTCCCACTGCTCTCAGCCTGGATTATTTTGCCAGAACTCAGTTCACTTGGAAAGCTTTGGCCTTATTGCACACATTCAGCACACACTCTTTTAAGTGGTTTTCAGTACTCTCCGTAGAAAGAGGGGGAAAAGAGTGGTCCTGTGGAAATTTTGAAGAGAACCGAGTTTAACCTGGGTGTTCAGCTAACATTCAAAATATTCAAGGCTGTGTTTTGCTGTTCTTTACTACAGCTCCAGGATGGTGGACCAAGGCAAAGATTGTCTAAGGTAGTTAGATCAGAGTCCTTGTTTCCAAGTGCACCTCCACATCCATCTTTTCATCTGTATTTGAGGGCTTATTGCCCTCAATGTGTGTAGGGACCTGTGTGAAAGCAACCCCTGCTTTTATTCCTTTTCTACTATTTCATCCCATTAAATGCATTCTTTCCTGAAATGTTCCATGATGACATGACTCCAAACCTTGACACATGTGGGTTTTACTGGGTTCTTTGCACATGTTCCTGGCAATGATCTGCAATCCCTAATTATGACTGTTAGCAGAGGTTCAGTACAAATGAACTCATAACTTGAGCTGGTCTTTCTGCCTGGAACTGTGATTTCATGACATTTCATTTCAGTGGTAGGCATGGCTGCCTAGAGTTTGTTCTTCTCCAAGGTGAGGTTTGTCCTCATTTCCCCATGGCCACCTCCTTGGTGGAGCCACTAGGTCCACAAGACCCAGACTAGGTTAAACCAAATGAAGCATGAGAAAAAATGGAGAGTTCCATGGCATTTTCCTTTGAGTCTTGGACATGACCTGGAAAAAAGGTGCCACAGGGAGGTTGAGAATCTCTCTTGCAGAGAGGTGGCTTTGCCTGGGGCACCTTGACTGGGGTCAGCTCCCACTCAGCAGCATTAGGTGCTGGATTACCCAATCCTCCCTTTTCATGACAAGCCAGAAAATTTTCTTCTATGCCCCGTGTGTGCTGCAGTCCTGGTAGGGAGCATGGTGATGGTGACGGTTGTGTCAGAGCTCACTGAATCTTTCAGAAGTTCTGGTTGTTTGGGCTTATGCCCTGAGGAGCCTTTCCATCCCTATTGCTTCTTTTTGGTCCTGCAGTGGTTTTGCTGAATCTTTTTCCAGTTCAGGTCCCTGTTTCCCTGGGAAATAAGTTGCAATTACTCCTTGCTTCCTCCTGAGTCTCCCCATGTAAGCTTTGAATTTTATGGGAAACACGAGCTGCTGCCATAAGATCTCCTTTGTCCCTGAATAGCATACATGCAGTAAATTGCACATCCCAGGGTTTGGATCTTTGATGCTGGAAGATTGTTTGTGCCTTATCTTCACAGACATCTAGATCAGCTTCACCTTCCATGGGAGGTTTGAATACCTGAGCCTGTCAGGCTCTTGTAGAGGATGGCCCAGGTTTGGAAAGGGCTGTTCTCAAGTTCAACAGAGCCTCAGGCCAGGCTCTGCTTAGGAGGCTTAATTCCCTTTCCCATTAGACCATCTGATTACTGTGACTGAATGTTGTATGTCGAAATCCATAATCCCCTGCAAATTGTTTAGAGTCTTGTCCATTGAACTGCAGACCTTTATCAGACAACAATTTATGGGATTCCATGTCTGGCAAATGCAAATATAATGTGTGCTGGGACATGTTTTGGTGTCAGATTCTCTCTATTATTGGATATTATGTAGTTCCAGGCTCATGTGAGTAATAACCCCAATTAAAATGTGATCTTTGCCAAGAAGTATAAATAAATCTGTTTTAGACAGCTCAAGTATTTCCTTGTCAAGCTATTTTATTTTTTAAGACCCCATTTTTATTTTACAAGTCGCTCTTCTCAACATTAATCCATGAGCAGCACATTGAACATCATGGGCTCTCCTTTCCATTTCCTCTAAGAGGCAAATGGGAAATAACACTTCCATGTCCAAAAATCCTTGTGTTGGATGATGTGAATGAAAAACTGTAAATTATAATGTTGTGAAATAGATTTTCTAATATTTTTTCCTTTTTGCTGAGGTTAACTTTTCTGTATTGGGAAAGATGTCTAGCCTGGGAAAGACATCTGGTCTGGGCAGAGGTTTGTGGTGCAGATACCCTTGAACCAGACCCCCACAGGCGATCAGCAAGCCAAGGGCAGCACAATGGACAGTGTGTTGCTCCTCCAAATGAGTTATCCCAGGTTCAGGGCTGCATTAACAGAGCCATTGTCCTTTTGGTACCCAAGCAATGGGCTCTGGGCAAGTGTGACACGTTTTACAGAGGCATCATCCTCCTCAGAGCAGAATCACAGATCTCAAGCAAAGTACTTAATTTTTTTTTACAGTGGTGATGTGCTAACATGCTTAAAATAATGTTTGCAGCCATTAGGCTGTACTCACAAGTAGTGCGGATTTTGGGGTTTGCTTGGAATGGAATTGTGCTAAGAATAGGGATTTATTGCCTGCCTCACACTTGGATGCTATGTTTTATTCTACCAGTAAATAAAGAGGGCAGCAGAATTACAATTTAAATTCTTAGAGAGATTTTGTTCTTAACTTCTTATTGGATGGCTGGACTTGGAAAAGCAACTTATTCCTTTGCATTTAAGAGGTGTTCAATAAATTAACTTTTCTAGTCATTTCAGCTTGAATAGGTGGCTCACACGAGCATTTCCATGAACTATATTCTATCTGGAGAAAAATGCAACTAGAAGGTGAAAACAAAAAAGAAAAACTTGGTCAAACATACTGCAAGTATAAACCTGAGTAGTGCTGTAATAAGACTTAGACCAGCTCTGGTTCAATGTGAGAGAAACTGGAGTGAGTTAAAATATGTGGTGTGGTGGTGAGATTGTGCTTGGGGGGAAATGGGAAATCCTGCAGGACCATATCTCTACAGGGAAATCCCATCTCTGCAGGGGTGGCATCACTTCTTTCTCTTTGATCCCAAAAACCATTCTGATCCTCCAGCCCCTAGCTATGAGGTTTTTTGCCTTGCTGTGGACTCAGGTAATTCCTAGCTCTTCACTTGGGTTCCTGCTGGCTGGGGAGGGTATATTTTTAAATGGTGTTAGTGGAAATTTTGATTCAGGGCGTTCTGAAGTCCCTGGAACTGAAAGTTTGAAGTTCAGGCTGTTGCGTGGTTTCCCTGGACACGTCTTCCTCTTTTTTTTTTTTTTTTTGCCTGGAAATTTTATACCAGTGGAATCAGGGGATTTTACATATTTATCCAGGATTTCCAGCATCTGGTGCCTGGCTGGAAGAGTAGCTGTGCCTGCCTGTCAGGGACAGGGACCCCCGGGGCATCCCAGTGTGGGCTCTGTGTGTGTGTCCACCAGAGCAGCCTGTGCCTCACCCAGAGCCTGCCAGGAGCTGCAGAGCACACAGCTCCCTTCAGGCAGCCCCACAGAGCTAAAACCAGCTGCTGCTGCTGCAGCACAGCTTCAGCTCAGCTGTCCTGGTGGAAATCAGGAGGGATGCTGCTCTGAGGGGTGTAGTTAACCCGAGGGAAAGACAAGCATCAGCCACACAGCAGAGCAACTGAGAGAGTTAATGACCTGGGAATGGTTGGGTCTTTCATTCTCCAGTTCTTTGTGTGTTCCAACAGTCCAGGAAGTGCTTTATCTTCAGGTAAATTCTCAAAGAGAAATCGTTTCCTCTTTAGACTGAACAGTAGCTCAGTGTGAGGGAGCTAAACCAAATCAATCAATTAGGGATAAGAGGAGCACCAGTTTTTAGAGAGCTGATGATAAATTTTCATTGGACTTGGCAGAAGCCTGTGATATTGAATCCAACCAAAAATTGACTCCATGGGTGCTGAGACATGGAGTTTCCTCTTTGGCTCTGTCCTCATGAACTGATTTCAGGTTCAGCCTAAGAAGATGAGAGAGGTTTCCAGTACCTCCCTCAGCTCTGCTCCTCCCAGTGTCCATGCCTTAGTCCTGCTGGCATTTCACTGCACATGAAAAGGTGTTGTGAGCACTGGTATCCTGGAAAACAAAACCTTCTGTTTGTGTAAAGTATGACCTTAAGTCTTCTATTTCTGAAGTATTTTAATTTTTTTCCTGTTTGGTGTATTTCTTTCATAATTTTTTTTTACACATTTCCAAGTTCTTTGCAGAAGCATGAGAAAAATGTTATTTTAATGGATTTAGACATTTTTGTCAAAACTCTCTTCATTCTGTGAATTTGACAACCATTTCAATAAGGTTTTCATAAAACTGGGAAGCTTTTAATCCAATATATCCAATACAATGAGCATATTTTCTTTACAGGGTGTTCTGTTGCTTAATAAGGAGTATTTACTAATTTTTTCTTTCCCCTAGACCTGACTGGTTGTCTGTTAATGGATGGCTTTACTAATTCACAGCCAAGGAGTAAGCAATAGAAAGGAGTCAAGATCCAACCACCAGCTTTGTAAATGTGAGGCCATACTGTCTTTTCTTTTAATAGCAAACTAGGGTGTGCTTTCAGAGCCAAATGCCACTGGTTCATTTTTATTATTTTTATTTGGAGCCCTGTTGCACATTTTAGGCTCTTCCTTGCTGAGGAGCTGCCTAAAGCAGGTGGTTAAAAGCAGAAATCCCTGTTGAGAGCCCTCCACTTCTGTTTGCCTTTCCTCCAAACCCAGCATGAGTGCTCTGATTTGTATCTTACATTTCAAAATTTGAACAAACTGGAACAACTGACATTTACCCTTTCTTCTTTCCTCAAAGTAGTGCTGAAAATGTTTTGAAGGGGCAGTAAAAATTCAAGTTTATTTCTGCACTGGGCTAAGAAAAAAGTAGAAGTGAGGGAGTTTTCATGCAATTTCAACTTCCAGGAGAGCTTTTCTGTGTAAAAAATGTATTCCATTCCCATGGCTTCATGAAGGGCCATTCATTAAACCTTTGTGGGACATGAACAAAATCCAGAGAGCTTTTCTAAATATGGGAACCAAAAACTAACACACTGTTTAAGAGAGACAATAGAAATCAATTTAATGAGGTAAATCTGACCAGAGATTAACTTTGTTCAGGATATTTTCTAATAGGAAAGAAGCAGTGGGGTCATCCAGATCCCTTTGAAAATTTATTGCTGTGCTCAGGAATTCCTCTTACATCCCAGGACTGGGAATCTGAGCAGCAGGCTGTTGTGGCAAGTAAAAAAATAAATGGTGTTATCTTGATAGCCAGATAACACAGTATCTGCTCACATAAAGTCATTTGGAGAATATTGTTTGTGAAAAGCTCTTTGCTTTGGATCCATTCCTTCTTCTTTCTGTTTTCTGATAAAAAATCCTAAACACCAAGCAGTTAAAGGCTGCCATAAAACTGAGAGGAAACACTGACACTGGTGCTTTATCATGCTCCATCTGGGAGGCGAGCCAGCTCTTCCTACTTCAAGTTTATTTCTCCTACTCTGCTTTACCTCAGATAATGTCTCATAAACAGTTAAGAGGGTCATTTGTAAATGTCTTGGAATGGTTATTGCTCTCATATAGGCTTTGGATCTTTGTGCTTAAAGTGAGTGAACATCAAGGTAAAAATCAAAACAAATTCCCAAGCCTGGAGGAAGGACTATTTGGGAATGCCTCCTGTTCCTAGGACAGAAAAGTTATTTTCCCCACCTTATTTTTTAAATTGTAAGCACCATCTCTCAGATTAAGTGAGACTTGTTTGCTTGCCAAGCTTGGTGTATCACAGAACAACATTTAAACCAAGGACAAGATCACCTAAAGAGAGCTTGGCTGGAGCATTTTAACAGGATGAGATTTCTACCAGGATTAGATTGTTAAATAAACTAAACCCACTGGTAGCCAGCAACAGCAGCATCTTTGTGAGGGCATGGAGACTTGCTTTCTCCCTCCCCTCATTTGTGCCTTATTCATGGGTGCTCCTTTTTTTTGGGAAAAGAAAGATCCCAGCCTGCAGTTATTACCTAGTTGCCTGTAGAACCCAAGTGCCTGTTCCAAGAGCAGTAGGTACATGATTTATTTTAATATATCATTACACATTTATCCCCTGACCATGTCCATCAGTACATGATCCCCACAGCTGGGGATGCCTGTGGTGCCCTGTGAGCCCCAAACTGGGGTGTCTGAGCCATGGGATGCAGGACAGGGGCAAGGAGCTGCTACAACACAACCCCCTCAAATTTTTGTTGTGCTAGAACAGCATCCCCCAGCCCTGCTCTGAGCAGAAGCAGCAAAAAGGGCTCCATCCCCACACTGCTGTGTGTGTCAGACCATGTGGTGAAAAATAGGCCTTTGGCTAATTTCTTGTGACTGTGTTTGAAGAGGCAGCTGTGTAAAAAGACATTTACAATAATCTTTCATGTTCTCCAAAGGAAAAGAATCCACCTGTGTAATCTTTCAAGTTAAGCTTCCCTCAGGTCTTGTTTAACATTATGAATATGGCAGCTAATATAATTTTATTATCTGAACTAAATATTATTCCTTCTCTGTCTTCCTGCTATTTCTCCTAATCTTTATCAATAAAATGACTAGGGTATAATGATTTTATAGGCTGCTGCTTCTTTGTCTTTTTCATTTTATTACTTCAACTTTATTCTCTTCAAATAAGTGAATTAATATCACAATTAGAAACCCAAAGCAACATTACACAACCCACACAGCTACATCAGTCATGAATGCAGAAGCAGATATGATGAGATATTTACTTGTGATATCCCAGCTCTGAAAGGATTACTCAGAAAACAGCAAAGAGAAGAATATGTTGAACTGGGAGAGAAAACTAAGTTTGACTGGAATTTTTTGAAGATGGGCTATTTGGAGAGGTTCTGCTCTGAGCATGTCTGCTGCTTCTTTGGCTGTAGGAGAAGGGAAGATAATAAATTCCCTGGATTTATTGTGTACAGCAGGGTGGTGGGGTGGTGGTCTGAAGCTCTGGAGAAGGTTGCATCCAGTTGGAGAAATCAAACTGCAGGAAGTGCAACAAATTAGAAATTTTTATTTACTATCAATACCAAAGAACTCTGAACTGCTTTAAAAAATGAGATGTGAGGCTGGGGCTTGTAGACTCAAACTTCATCCCTTTGCCTTCAGCAAAAGGGGTATTTCTGTGCCTTGACCCTCCATAAGACAGGAGTGATGAGAGATACCTACTTTAGGCAACATTAGAGATCTGAGCCGATGATTTTAGTGTACCCTGCAGCAATCACTAAGTAATTATTATGCACTAATTTTTTTCAGCCCAAGCCTGTAGTTTCTGCTCACTCAGGGGTAATTTTTGACTGCTGCACTCAGTGTGGTATCGCTGCTAAAGTTGGTATGAGTGGCTGTATGGTGATTTTTAGTGAAGCAAAATCCTTTCTTGTGGAATACAATATATGTCATTGTAGGCAGGGTGTATTTGTTATCCTTTCATACACAGAAAATAAATGACTGTGAAGCTTGATAAGTCACTGTCTGCAGAGAGTCCAATGCTGGATCTCAGTGATTTAAAAACAAAATTAAATGCTTCAACTAATTATAGTTCTCTGCACATATAGTTGCCTCTGAGTATTTGCAGCTGTCAGGTTCAAATATTTCTAATAACTGTGGCTATGACATTTGTTCAACAGATGAGGTAAGAATAAAAGATAAAGGGGCAGCAGCCCGGTTTGAGGAAGGGAAAGGAGATGGGATACAGAACTCGATGCCATGGAGCATTAGAATACAGGTTTGAAGGTGGGCTTGAATGCACCAGATTTTACAGCTAAAGCTAAATAGCAGGTGGTGTGGTAGCAACACTGAGAACAACAGGGAGGAAACACCTCGTGGAGGAAATGCTGCAAAATACATGTTACTCCAAGCCCAGACCTGAGAAGGCTGAATGTTAAGGTTCCTCTCAGGAGGGGTTTAAGGTCCTTGAGCAGTTTGTGTCATTTCTGTCATGTTTTCCCATGAAGGAGGGCCGCAGTGTACAGGTGGATGTCTTACTCTAAAATTCATAAGCACCTGATCATCTGTGCAGAGGCCTGAACCTCCTTCACCTCTGGGCTTCCCTGCAGCACAGCCTGGTGTTCGAGCACACTTCACCCTGCACCATTCCTGCACTTCTGCTCCTTTTTCTGCAGAGTTCTTAATTATTTCCAAATTATGCTTGGAGGTTTCAGACTTGGAACACCCTACCTGTGTCTTGCATAGCTGGCTATTTTCCCCCCTCATTGCAAATAATTTTTACACATTTCTGTCCTCAATTGCTGCAATATGCTCTGCATAAGACATGAGATGCCAAGAGCAATCTAGTTTTTTAAAGGTTTCCCTTTGAGAATTCCCTGTGAATTCTCATCGTGACATTGTTGACAGGACATACCATAAAAAGAAAGCACCACTAGGAAAAAACACATGTTTGAGTTTGGGTTTTTCTTTTGTGGGGGGAGGAGTGGAGGGAGGAAAGATTAGTAGACTATTCTCAATGTGTATGTCTCAGATCTGTGATCTTTGCTGCAGAATCCAACTGTGCAGATCTATCAAGTTCAGCCATGCTGGGGTATGCCACACAGGTGGATGGTTTAATCTTGACAGTTGAGCTTCCAACTGAAAGGAGACAGAAAAAATGAGATGAAAAAACATGCTAAAACCTGTTCAGCTCCCAGCCAGCCTTTGGAGCTGTGCTGCCGGGTAACATTGCTGGTGGAACAAAGGCACGGCCATGGGTGGCTCTTTCCATCACAGGTACTGTATTGGTTTTCCTAAAGCAATTGTGAAATAGCAAGGACCCTCCCAGCTCACAGAATAAAGGAGGTGGGGTGCAGTTCTGCTTTGTTGAGGAAAAGGCAGTAACATGGATACGGCCTTGGAATGCAGCTGAGATCCTTGAGCAGAGTGTGTGTTTCACAGGGGAATGATGATACTTCAAATCTGTACATTCAGGGCTGGATCTTTAAAACTATGCATCATTCATCCACAGAGTTTTCATTTCATTTAAGTAGGAGAAAACATCCTGTTCTCAGGAGGAATATTTCAGAGCTGCCTTGCTCACCCACCGGCTTCACACTCTGCTGCCTCTGGAATATGTCAGGTTTGGGTGCAAGTTGCATTTCTGCTGCAAGCTTCCAGATGCATGTGCAGAGTTAGCAAGGCTTGGGTTAACATTAAAAAAAGGAAATGTTAATGAAATACTTAAGCACATACCTATGACACAATCTGAAACAGGTGGATGTGGAGCCATTGAAGGGCTCCTGCTTCACTCAAACCATATGTGAGACTCCTATTGCCATCCTAGGAGCAATGATCAAGGGCAGGAGATGACTGTTAGTGAGCATGATTTAAAACTGACTTTAGAAAGAGTAATTTATGCTTTGGAGCCTCCTCAGATGTGTACCCAGTAGGAAATTCTGTAGCTACACCTGTTTACACATCTTTCAGCTCACTGAGATGCTAATGAGAAACCCAGCCATCATGGGCTCAGAGAGAGACTGTAACAATTACTGAGCACCAGAAAGAAAATGGGTTCCAGTGACTGATTTATCAGCAGGCTTTCCTGAAGGACAGATAATTCACACCAGGAGTTTTAAGGGGCCACTGGGCTGCACTCAGATTTTGGGATGCTAGAGAGTGCATCCAACAGGGCTGGTAAACATGCAGTGCCCTGGAGCCAGGGATTGCCCAAAACAAAAATCCCTTTCACCTCTCTTCCTTTTTGCTTGCACCCGCATTTTTAAATCCCCATGTGCCCATCATGTTTGTGAAGACTTTTAGGCTTGATGGGGCTTCAAATCATATTGCTCCTTCTGTTGAGATGTTTTCTTCATTCATTCATCCTTGGCACCATGTGCATTTGAAGGGCTTCTCTCTGCACCAGGGTTCACTGGGGTTCAGCATCTGTTTAACATCTCCCTGCCCTCATCCTGGCCATTGGTGTTGCTTGATAATTTAAGTAGAGAGAAACCAGTGTCCTTAGCCTCAGGATGCATGTGAGAGTGGCCTTCCTTTGGCAGAGGTGAGACATGCTGCACCCTCTAGGAAACCACAGAGTAGTGGCAACTAATTCTTTGCAGGACAGAAAAAAGGATTAGTGTCAGATGATTTTTGTCCTCTTCCAAACATCCTCATGGCGTTTTTTACTTCAAAACATTTCTCCTTCAGAATCTCACCATCTCCCCAAAAAGCTTCCCCAAGGAAGTGCAGGGCGGGGTGGGGGGGAGGAAATACAGAGACACATTTTGAAAAGGTGGTGAAAACCTGTAGATGTGGAGAGATATTTCTATTATTTTCTAAAATGCCCAAGCTGGGGCTGGATCACAGGGTGGCACCAGCACCCCTCTGCAGAGCAGCAGCTGCTGCACCTCTTCGTGCCTCGGGAGTCTGGGCTGGGAGTGGTGGGAGTGAGGAAAATGCTTGGGGAAGTTGCAGGATCAAATGGGTTGCTTAAGTACTAGTCATTATAATTTTGTTTTTGAAGCATCATTTTACTTTCTAAAGATAAATACAAACATGGTGAAAGATGAATAAGGCTCAGTGTAAATGGCCTTGGGGGTTTAAGAAGCTGTTCCTGCAGTTCTGGGATGCGATTATGTGATGCGAATACGCTCCCATCAAAGCCACTTGGAAACTCCAACCACAGTCTCATCACTCCCCTTCCTAAAATCAGATTGCAAACCAGCAACAAGACTTCTGCTTAATTATAGCCCGAAGAGTGATGTTTGGGCTGTGAATCATGTTAGATTTCACACTGATAGACGAGAGTACAAGTGCTGATAGCATCTGCAGGTTGGGCACGGTTCACACAGCATGGTGAGGAGCCATCCCGCTATGCTGTGTCCCTGGCAGGTCCCTGGTCTCAGTGGGACCCACGCTGAGACCAGAAAGCACATTTATTTTCTGTGCCAAGTGCAACTTTCCTACTGTGCAACCTTGTGCTCGCCCCTCCTTTCGTCTCTGAAGGCCTTGGGAATTGGAAGACTCTTTTTTCTCTTTGCATAAGCAGGACATAAATTCAAAGGGTTCTGCTGAATATTTGTTAAGATACATATTTATGTGCAAAAGCCTCCCGACCCCTCAGAAACCATTTAGTTAAAAGAGGATAAAGATGATTTACTTATGCCTTAAGGCTGTTGCTATTTAAACACTGTGTACATTTATGTCTATTTACTCTGGTATTTACTAAAAAAGCATAGTTAAATTAGCAGTCCCTGCCTCTCCTAAACCATTTCTGAAGGATCTTACAGCACTTCTTTAAGGGAACAAACTCAGGGATGAACAAACCACGTCATTCTGGCTGCAGGACAGTGAAAGCAAACGCCCTTTCCCAGTGGCTACAGGGAAATAGAAGGATATCTTCAGATTGCTCAGCGTGGCAATTTATTTTGGTGAAAACCCCAGCTTTACAAACTGTGTTGTCACCACACTCTGCAAGAAGCATCAGTGGGCTGGTTTGCTCTGTCACCCAGGTTTGCACACAGGTTCCTGACATCCCATGAACTCCATAATTGGTGCAGAAGGGGAAAAATCCCCCGGATTCTCCCACTTTGAGCTGGACAAGGCTCTTTTTTCTGCTGAGGGGTATTGGCAGTAATGGCAGCGGTGCACTCGATAACTGGCTGGCTGTGCTTAATGACCCGAGGCACGACAGCTCCTCTCAGCTGGCTCCCAATCCCCAGGAAATGCACCTCAGCTTGATTACTGTCACCTAAAGAGTCACACATGTACTCTGCAAGCCTTCTTTTCATTAACTTAACCTGTGCCCAAAGTGCTGCTGAAGAAACAGATTTTTTCAATCAGATAGTGTGCATTTTCGATTAAATGACTCGGTTTCCACCCATTTTCTCTTCCTTTCCTGCTGTACAGGAGCTATCTGTGTTTAATGCTGTAATGGGATCTTACCATAAACTTGACTGTGTCCTTCTGAAGTGATGGTGTTGATAATTAAGATGTGTTATGGTTTTCCACTAAGTATATTTGTACCATATGGATGTTCAACATGTCTCAGAGCAAAGACTGGTCCTGAAAACTGAGGACAAGGTGCAATGGATGGGAATTCAGAGTGAAAAGTCGAATTCTAGACAAGCAGGAAGCTCTGTATTCCTGTACCTGCCTGCCTGGAGTTCCCCTGCAGATGACTTTGGCACTGGTTTAAGAAAGGAGCTCGCAGGGTTGTTGTAAGTGCAATCAATGATGTATGGCAAATGTTTGCAAATCAGCTGAGAAAAAAGGCTGCTGGGGCAGGGCTTGGGTGTTCAGCCTGCAGTAGCTGCATAAGGAGTGGGATCTGGAGATCATGTGGCTTTGGGGGAGTGCTGGCAGGGTTCAATTAAACATAAATCAGAAATCTTTCGTGAATAATGAGGTAAAACGTAGGAATGGATTTCTCTTCCAGAAACAGCCTTCTTCTCCCTCTAAATGAATGTTTTTCAGAGCTGTTGAACCGTGGATTTTCCATGTTCAAGGCTTAGGCTCTGGTGGAGGGTGGGAAATTGCACGTACTCCTTGCCCCAGAGTCAAGAACAAGAACAAGTCTGCTCTTTCCCAGACAGAAAAAAAAGCCACCAGCACCCAGAAACAGACTGTGATGGCCCCAGGACCAGGATCCCTCCTGTACAGCTCTGCTGGGAAGCAAGGGAGGGTGGTGCTGCTGCTCTACTCCAGGTGTCACTTCCTGGCTTGCTGGTGAGGACAGGGATGGCATTTTGCAGGTGAGGCAACATTCCTTTGGCAAAAAAATTATCCCTTAGTCTTGGTACCCAACTGCATTTGGTGAGACTGCTACTGTTTTCGTCTCTCCAAGCACTGTCCTAAACTTTTCAGCTTGTTACTCGTGGCATTGCAATGTAAGAATGACTCACCAAGCCCAAAGATATCTGGAAATGGCAGATTCATGATGTGCTTAAAAGAACAAAATACCAAAAA